>VOPJ01007069.1:0-24027 GCA_014673585.1 Semibalanus balanoides | reverse complement strand
GTGAGTGTCCGCTGAGTGAGCCACCACTGCTGGGTATCTACTGCACCTGCAGTGAGTGTCCGCTGAGGTGGTTAGCCGAGCCACTCCGTCTCCAACCGTCGCCACTCCAACTCCGTCTCCTCCGTCTCCGTCGCGAGCTTGTCAAAAAGTCGCTGGTGCGGTACCACGTCAAAACTTTTCGATAAATCCAACAACACAATTGCATAGGCATACCACCAGGGATGTGGGAACCATGGGGGCAGTGGGGGCAACTCGCCCCATCAATTTTGGTCCTTTGGGGGCGACGCCCTCCAACTTTGGAGCTAAGTTCGGCCCTCCCCCGTCTTTTACCGTGATCTTTTAACTCTGAATTAGATCAACGGCATTGTCTACGATTTTTTTTAATGTTTTTGTAGAACAAAGGTGCAGTTTCAATAAAAATTAAAATAAAGTAAATTAATCTGCATTGAATTTGGAACTGGTTTTGCATCCTTCTATCTAAATAGTGGCACCCCACATTTGACCATTGTAGTGTGGAAACACTGCTAAATACAGCGCACACCTGGTATAGGATATGTTTCTTCGTTGTAACGTTGAAAGAGCTATTTTTTGGTCACAATCACTGTTTATAAAATACTCATGGTCACAATGTTGTAATGCTTGTTTGAGGTAAATGCTACTATTTATGAAATATTACTAGGCGCCACAGAGTAACTCACATTCAGTGTTTTTGGCAGGGAATAGGTCACGGTGTTTCATTTTTAAAAGCAAAACGCGTCATTATAGATGCATGATGTCGACTCTGCTCCACTGACATTCAGAACAGAAAGAGTCGGCCATGGGTCCAAAAAAGGAAAAGTGGTCACAAACAAAATTCCGGATCAAGGCGGTCGCCGGCATTGACGCATCCAGAACGGGTGGTGATATATCTGGGATAGATTCCGATATATCGGGTGAACGGGTGGCGATATATGGCGTTAAATCTTGTTGGCGATATAACGGGTGGCGACCACAGCGATATATCACTTTTTTAGCTATCATTTTTCTACCTCAGGTCCGCCAAAAAGTTCGCCCCCCAACTTGAAAGTACTTCCTACGCCCCTGTATACTACCTATTAGTTGGTTTACTGACCTGTTGATGATCACTGATCAATAGACAAATACATGCACAGAGTTCAGAACATCTTGAATTTCGCTGCGAGAGTAATTTTTGGACGCAGAAAATTCGACCATGTTTCGCAGCTGCGAGAGAGACTGGGCTAACTGCCTGCCCAGCTGATAGCTGACCACTGTACACTGTGCCTGGCGCATAAAGGGATTGCGAGCGGGGAGCCTGACTCCTTGGCTGTCACGCTCCTTTGCAACAGTGACATGCGGCAGCGCAACACCAGACAGGATGGCTTGCTGCATGTGCTTAGATTCAAAAGTGAGGCTGGCAAGCGACGCTTCTGTTCAAGAGCGCCCGCACTGCACAACAAACTGTCCAGAGATCTGACATCACTGAGCCTACAGCGCTTTTCGTGCACTTTAAAACAGTAGATGCTGAGCCTCGCATCCACCTGAGCCGTCGCTGGGTGTGACCGATGTCTGTGAACCACGGAGTTGCACTAACTTACCATGTCTGCTGCGAAATATTTGCATGCTTGCGAATGACATGTATGTGTGTATGTCCGTGTATGTGTGTGTGCTTCTACGCTCGCGATTGTCCCTGTTTACTTACTCGGAGCTTAACCCGGTAGTCACTGGGGTATTTTCTGTAACACGAGTCACTGGGGGGCTTTTTTAGCCCCCCCTGTATCTTCGGAACCATTAAGACGATCGTGCTGAATCAAACGGCAATCGATAGCCCATGCAATTTCATCGACTTAGAATAATTTGTGTTTCCCTAGAGGTCAGTGGTGACGTCACAGGTCAGGTCAAAGGTCAAAATCTAGCCATTTGAGGTTATAGGCCATACTTTCCATTCAAAGCCTTTGGTTACAACTATGATCACCCAGAGTGCTTTCAAAAGTATAAGACACATCCAGGATAAGCTTATGGGGGATTGTTGGTAAAATATCAAGGTCAAGGTCAGGTCACAAAAGGTCACTATGCCCAAAGTTAAACGAAAATCTTGCAACACATGTTTTTTATACCATTTTACGTGAAGAACTCGATATCGATACTCATGTTACTTCCTGACTTAAAGGGAATGTTTCACATTAACATTATATTTGAGTTGAGATAGCCATTTTGCTGGATTTGCATTGGAATTAAGTAGTGTAGAAGTTAAAACACCACAGAGTCCATTGAAAGTAATTTGAGTTTGCGTTTTGACATCGCAAAAAATAAAGGCCCTTAGTGTTATTAGCATCGGCCGCTTTAAAGCCGATGTCGTCATCTCTCTTTATCAAATGTTGATGAAAGTAGACTTGTTTTACATTTGCTATACATTAGCCATACACTAGTCATACATATTGCAGCGTGAAGTTTCTTTCTATTTCCAAAAATTCCTTCATATGACGTCATCAGCCCAAATACTAAAACTAGTTTTCATGAAATTGAGCACTGTTGTGAGAAACAAATGAGAATCGTGTCGGCAGCATTACTTCATATTTCGCACCACAAGCGGCGTACATTGGACAACTTTCAGAGAAGTGAAACATTCCCTTTAATAATGTACGTGAAGTATAGGTCAAATGAAGATTAAATTCATGTTACAAAAGGTCAAAATTTAAAATGATCAAAATCATAAATCAATTCATGTTTCGGGATTGGTTTTGTCTAAAAAATACAGTGCTACTATTTATTTGTCTGTATCTCGTCGAAAAAGGCCGAAACGAAATTTCAAAATTTGACGTCACGAGTTTCCCATATGTATGTATGTATGTATGTATTGCCAGTTAAAACACTCTCCAACATAAAATGGCTATTCCGAGTGTCGAGTCGATAACGTTACAAGGTGAGACATGTTAAAAGGCACTCGTAAGCAGCATTCACACGGGCAAAATATAAAAGCACACATCCATACATAACACACTCATCCAGTCCCAGGCTCACTCTCAGCTAAATGATTGCACAGTTCATGCTTAAAAGAACGCGAGCCGACGAGTTCGGAAGTGCCAGAGGCAAAGAGTTGTATAGTTTCGCGATGCTGTATAGGAGGCGCCGCCTACCCGCCTCCGTCCTCACGCGCGGGAGAGAGGAGGCCCGTTCTACTCGATCAGTGTCCTGACGAGTAGAACGGGAGCGAAGAGAAGAGTTGGCCTGAATATGAGAGACAAGAGCTTGCGGTTCGCCGGTAATTCGGATTTTGTGAAGCAAAGTAATAGAGTGCTGTTGGTAGAGCTGACGGCAGCAGGCCCAGCCTATTCTCACGCAGTCCATATATGATCAAATTTGCGACGGCCGAGAGACAACGGCGGCATCGCCAAGTTCTGGGTTTTTTGGAGGCGTTGGTGTTTTTTCGACCGTTGCCCATTAGACGGCAATCGCAGTATCGAACGTGCGAGAGACCAGGGCATGACCAACGGTGGGCAGAAGGTCAGGCGGATCTGAGTGACGCAACGTGAGACAGGCCGATGGGATTACGTTGCATTTTTGACCAGGCAGAAACGTGAGAGTCCCAGGGGAGGGTTACTTGTCGAACACTAGCAGCCAAGGTTCCTCCACGGGTGGGGCCCTCACGCACTGATCCTCGGGCCGAACCGGAATGGTAAGTTGGGAGCCCCATGCCACGACCAAATTTTTGACGGGAACCACAGACTTAAGTTCCCGTTTTACTTGCATTTACTTGCAGACCGGGGATGGAACATACGTCCAAGGAATTAATGTCGTTCCATTTTAGCGTGAGCTGGCGGGAGGGAGTTTGTTTGCCAGATATCAAAACTTGGGTATCGTCAGCGTACTGCACCACGTGCGCGTCAGGGGCAAACAGGGACAGGTCGTTGGTTCCCATACCTTAGATGTCATCACTCAGTCAAAAATAGAGATATAATTTTGAAATTTGGTATGGTAGTTAAATATGTATAGTTATTTTACATATATTCCGGTTTTTCAAAGTCGTTTTTTTACATTACAAAAAAAAATATTAAAAAATGTGTCACAAACAACTTTTTTGAAAATCCGAGATTGCCGTAATGTAGCTCTTAAAATTTTATATCTTCTCAGATTTTTGGATTCCAATTTGTCTACTACATGACATTGGTACAGTTTGCTAAAGTTTAGCTGGTTTTGGTGTCAAAATCGTGTGTACTATTGGTTCCAAAATAAGCGTCCCACTGGGTTGGCCGGCACAGCAGTTTAAGGGAGTATAACGCCTTGGAAAAAATTATGAAAAATGGTGAAGATGAGAGCCACATCATGTTGCAACTCATCTACATCAATCCACAAAACTTTTCCCAAGGCCACGGTATATTCCCCTTAACTGCTGTGCCCGCCAACCCAGCGGGACGCTTATTTTGGAACCAATAGTACAGGAGTGGTAAAATTGCTTTGAGTGGCCCCGACCAAAAGTCGCACATGAAAAAATGACCACAGCCAGCTAAGCTAGGATCATTTTGGAGGTTCTCTATGCATAAAAGCACGTACATTGAGGCGCAGTACATACATTATATGATTATTAAAACATTTGCACCTAACATTTCGCGAAAAATGCCCGAAAATCGCATTGGAGATGCGCCATATTCGAAACACAAAATTGCTGCCAGATTTATACCGTCCTCTTTAAAGTCGTTTTATATATAAACTAAGCTTTGGAGGCCAAAACACCAAATTACGCGTACATATAATCGGCATTTTTATATCCATTGATGATAAAATTGCCTAATAAAACGATCAAAATTTTCAAAATACTGCGTATCCAAAAAGGCTCATTTTGTTCTTTTATCTATCAGCCCCTGCAAATCTACCACACTCTGACGTCACACGTAAGATTTGGCAGCAAGACACGTAAGAATGGCAGAACCATTACGGCTATGAAGGTGACACACACTTAATTCTTCAAAGTCTGCTGGTAAAACACTAAGATCCTCTGTCCAGACAGTAAAATCATATGATTAAAATACACAAGGAAAACAAACAAGTCCGGGTCCGGGTCCGGGGACAAAAGCCTACTTACTACTAGGTAACTGGTGTGCCTACATTTTTTCTCGTCGGAAATATAGGTGAAACTAAATCATTGGAAATCAAGAGCTGAAACGCAACTGCTAATTTAAAAAATGCAATGGTTCATACGTACCGACTGACGTGAATATGATAACGTGATGAAGAATACATCTCATTTGATTTTGACGAACAGTATTTCTAAGGATTATTAATTAGTTTCACAGAAATGGCATAGTAATTATTTTTACTGTCATTTTGCCCCCGGGTACTTCATCAGAATGAATATATTGTCCCCGACCTTGTCCATAAGGACAGAACACTTTACCACCCCTGCGTGTGTAGTGACGTCACTAACTTTGCTATATCTAAAAAAATACGAAAAAAACACACACAAAAGGTGTGAAAAGGATGCCCGGACGGGTCCAAGACGTTTGGCGTTGATAGCTGCATTTTTTAGTGAGATATTCTAGATATTCCTCAGGGTGGGGGGCTAAACAAGCCCCCCCAGTGACTCGGGGGTTAACAGCCACTCCTGCAGTGGATCGCTCTTCAACCGCAATACAATACAAATATATACATAAAATAAATGAATATGTCGATATTCGTACTGTTACTTTATCGTTGTATTACTAACATTAAAAAAACGGTTCCGCATGCAATCCATATGCTGTTCATACTAGCCGTTTTCACGAAGGAATTATTTTCACCCGATAAGTACCCAGAAAGGTTACCCAGTAATACCAGAGACCCAGTAATACCCGGTAATACTTCGTGCGTTTTTGGGTAACTGAATCCTAGGGACACGGCTTTTCCAGACATTTTTGGTATTATTGAAACTTTATGAATTCATATGCTGTCATTAGATCTTACAATGCAAAATTTCCGGCAAATTCTATTTGTATAATCAAATTTATGAACAAATATTACCGGGTACTTCCGGGTACTACCGGGTATTACCGGGTAAAATATAAATCCTTCGTGGAAACGTGTAACTACTTGATAACTTTGTATCAGTGCAGTGGCCTGCACATTATTCTGTTCCTCGGCCCTGTTGTGGGCCCCACCACACCCTGCTGCAACTTAAACAAGGGATGAGAAGCGACGTGTTCCATCTGAAAAAGTCTGCATTTTTGGTGAGAACCCACCCGGCCGGTTACGAAACTCTGCGGAGCTGTGCCGTTGCTCAATGCCTATTAGCAATCCGTCGTGCAGACGGAGCCTGTTCTGACACTATATCAGTCGATCGTGACGAGGTGACTCTTCATTTGGCTGCCAAAGGCCAAGTCGCTGGTATCTGTATCTGTACTGGTAACTGCGTATGTGCCCCCGCAGGGCCGAAAGTCGAGGAAACTATTGTACCGTCAGCCAGCGATTTATTCAATCGAATGGATCGGCCAGGCTCTAATTACAGTCAATGTTGGCAGATAGCCGGCAATAGAATCTCCTCAGCCGTGGTGCAGCTGTACAGCGTAACGCAGCTGACAAACTCGACAGAATGATGGACTGTTTGTGTGTTAATACAATTAATCGCCTTTAACTTAATACCATCGCTTACGATTGGCCCGCTTAAGAGGTCACAAACTGGGGCAACTAGAGGACGCCTAACATATCACAAACTGGGTCAATTGGAGAACGCAGAACAGGTCACAGACTGGAACAACTGGAGGACGCTAATAGCAAATCACAAACTAGGGCAATAGTGGACGGCTAACAGGTCACAGACTAGGGAACAGGTCACAAGCTGGAGCAACTGTTATTCCCTGACGGTCTTTGCAACAGCCCAGGCCCCAAAAGCTAATAACGTTATCAACATGAAACTCAGTAATACCTCTTACTTCTCCCACATCGTTTCCTCTGCGCAGATAAGTTTTTTTGCAAAAAAGCATATTTATTCTTATAGTCAGCTAGAGGGCCTGTATTGCACAATGAGCAATAAACGTCACCCGCCAACGTCAAATAACGCCAACTCCGACCGCAAACGCCAGATACCGCAAACGCCAGATACCGCAAACGCCAGATACCGCAAACGCCAGATACCGCAAACGCCAGATACCGGAAACGCCAGATACCGGAAACTCCGGCCGTCATCGCCGCCCGCAACATGGTGTGTCAAACGCGGTCTGAGCGACCGCCGGCCGGCCGCCCGGGCGGGACCGCCGCCATACGGAATTTGACCGTTTAAGTCAGTTTTCAGTTGATTGCACAACAACTATGTGACTTATGTTCTCTGTAATCAGAGAGAACAAACAATTTTGAATCCAACCGTGCTGCTTTCAACGTTCTATCTGTAAAGCTCTGCCCTCGTTTCTTAGTTCCCGTATCACGTTCGTTCCCGCATCACGTTCCCGTATCCCGTGTGCTGTCGCCGAATGCCTGTTGCCCATTAAATGGACAATAATGGCTCTGTCATCGGCAGTCGACGTTCTTGGCTGCGCCATGGCATCCAGACGCGAAAAAGGATGAGAAGTGCCGGCAAGGCACTTCTTGTCCTGCTGGCGCGGTTTTCGTGTAAGAAGTGCAATTTTTAAAACCGTGTTTTTGCCCCGACTGATATCCTAAATGCTGACAAGCCGACTCCTGGCCCTGTGTATGTGGTTTTCGTGTGCATGGGGCAGAGTATATACCATGTGTCCACTGCCCAGTGACATTGAACAGTTAACCTTACTTGGCATGCAATGCAGCATGCAGATGGAGGGCTTCAATTGGTCTGAAATATGCAGCTCTAACCCTGGTCATAAAACGTCCGGAAATGGAAGCAGAATATCGGTCTCATAAAGAAAACTACGCTTTTGATATAAGTAACTGTGTTATTTGTAATTTACCCAATGCATCTTCACTGAAAAATGCTCAGCAAAGTGCACAGCTCACGTAATCATTTTCAATGGCATAAGTTAACTTGCATGCTTCTTTTATGGCTTACGAGTTATTTTTCGTTCTCCTTTTACATGATACAGGATCGCCACAACATAAAAAAGCACTGGTGCCTCGTCCTACATGGGCCGGTCCTGCCCCGGGTTAGGTATGTTAGTACTGTGTGCAGCTCCTCCCTCCCCGACCTAACCCTAACCTAATTTAACATGGCTTTTACTTATCTCAACATTACATTTAAAAACACGCGCCCTACAGCAAAGCAGCAAAAATGGTTTTTGGCTAATGCGTCGAAAGTCTAAAAGAATTTAAAGTGTAACCATAGCTTGTAATGAAGCTCTCAGTAATGCGCTTCTAATGAATATAGTTGTAATTTATCAACTCTTCGAAATACACTTATTAGAGCACAAAATAAGTCGGACCTTAGTGTGTACCATAGCAACTGCGGGCCCCTGTACTTTGCTACAGGAAGTCACCAAAGTTAAATATCTTGGTCACATTATCAACATCACTCTTTCTGATGAGGATAATATCAATCATCAACGTAGACAGCTTTATGCACGGGGAAATATGCTGCTCAAGAACTTTGGTGTTTGTTCTGCAGTAGTTAAACTTGAGCTACTTTAGACATTCTGCTCTAATGAAATAAAGCTATTTCAGACAAAATAAAGCTATTTCAGACATTAGCCGCTTTCACGATGGGTTATCTTGCGCGAAATGTTTTAAAATGTTTTAGTAGTAGCCGCTTTCACGATAGACTTATTGTCGAAAAAATGTTTTAACCCTCGCCCTACGGTCCCATACGGCGAGGGTTAAAACATTTCTCGCAAATTAGCCCATCGTGAAGACGGCTACCACTGAAACATTTTAAAATATTTAAAAACATTTCGCGCAAAATAAGCCATCGTGAAAACGGCTATTCTGACATTCTGAAATAAAGCTATTTCAGACATTCTGTTGTCAATTGTGGTGGAGCTATAGCAAAGGCACAATGAATAGACTCTGCATAAGTTATCACAACATATTGAATCTGTTCTTAGGTCTCTCCAAATTTGAAAGTACTAGTTTAGTCTGTGCAGTGTTCAATGCACTATCATTTTAGCCGTCACATTCCGTCAATGACCGTCACATTCCTTGCGGGAATGCCTGGAATCCCCGGCGGGCATTTTGTCTCTACCGCAGTTCGGCAATGTCATTATACATTGATATTCCTGTTACCTCGTTGCTTCGGGAATCGGTAGAAAGCACTTTTCTACCGATTCCCCGGAATCCCCACGAGAATCGACGAGAGCACAGCCTTAATCCAGACGCCTACTCGCCACATCTAGCGATAACTGCAGAAACTGGCACCAGTCTGGTGGCCTGACGATATTTCCGCTAGTAGCCGGAGTAGCCGGAGTAGCTGTGAGCCAGTGTCGCTCAACACCAACACTCTATTGTTTAGAGGTATGTCCATTGACTTTCAAGTGGGCAATGTCGGCTCGAATCCCGGAATAAAATTGTAGAACCAAGTATGGATGATACCCAAACCAAATTTAAATGCGATATCAATATGTGGCATATATTGCACACTTTTCGCCAGCGGTGGTGAGTAGGCGTCTGGAAAAAATACGCAAATCGCCTACGCGCCGAGTTTGTCGCAAACTCAAACTTGCATTACTACACGTGTATTACGCGCTCCAAATCTCCAATAACACCCAATCCACGTGCATCATTCGTTGAAGAGGTGAATTTTGAATTGTGTCTGTTCATCTGGTTATAGGGCCTTTCTGTTCGTGCCAGTTTTATTTAAGAAATACTCTACAGTACCTTCCTTTTTAGCTCTTACGGTAAGGAAATGTGATTTGAAGAAGTGTTACATTAGGATGCTCGATAATAGGTTAACTGGGTACCAGTATAGCTTGTTACCGACATTTGGAATGGAATGTTTTTCTTTGGATTTAAGTGTATTTGGGAGCCAACCATGACATTGAGGAGCTCCTCGCCCTGCTGGCTGTCCTCTTGTTTCCTTTTTATGTCGTTAGTCAGCTGTCTTGATCTTTATTTCAGTGAAGGTAAGCTCTGTTGCAGGTCATACCAACGTTTGTCTCACTGTTTTAATGTTACTTAACTTAAATATTAAGAAATGTGATGCGTGTATTGAGTAGAGTAAAAATGACCAGCATTTCCCCTATATGTGTATAGTATCCTCAGTTCTCCCACTATTCACTTTCCCAAACCAAATGGTGCTTTACAAATTGGACTGGAGTAAAAAGTGTTTGACGTTTGTGCAGGTGGTCGCTCTGCATTATGCAAATTATTAAGAATAATTACTATCTGTGATACCAGTTGGAAACACAGTAGGGAAATGCTCCAAAAATAGAGCGCTCTAAAAATGAAGCCAATGCCGTCAGAGCCTGTCTTAGGCTTGCATGTTAACGCTCCAAAATTAGAGCACGTTTATGAACACTGTTTACAAAATCCACTTGGGACACCTGGAATCAAATTGTCACACCCCTATGAAGTCATAGAAGATGCAAAATTGAACAAATATATTTGTATTTCCTGTAGAAGCCTTAAAGGGAGAGTGCCACCTTGCGGGCCGATATAGGGTTTTTGGTGNTGGACCGTGACATGGTATCGGGTGGACTAATTGAGGGCTGCGAGGCGTCACAAGACTCCGCAGATCGACGCCATTCGTGATCAGCAAACTGGTGATGCGGACGACGCAGATCAATTGGTGAAATAACTCCACAGTAGGAATGCAAACTTAAGAACCACGGAGCCGGCGCCGGGCCCAAATTCAGGCCGGCCGGTCCTGCAGCAGCTGTGTCTGGGCTCTGAACTCAGGCTTGCTGATCCCGCGCCGGACTCAGCGAAATTTGGCGTTAAACATTGTTTAATGTACTTAAGTATAAATGCGGATTACTGGCTGGCGGGTGCTGTCACATGTGGCCGGACTTCATGCCGGTGCCAACTCATTTATGTACGGTGCAGGTTCCTGTTTTTGGAGACATCTTTGCATCTCTACTCCACTGAGTCGCGAACTGCATTTGACCTCCGAAGACTGCTGTTCCCAAGACATAACAGTCAACACACATGAATACATTTTTACAATGCCAAAAAGTATCGCCAGGCTCATCAAAACTAGTTATTTTGCTGCCGGCTGTGAGTGGCCGGCTGTGAGTGGTCGGCTGTGAGTGGCCGGCTGTGAGTGGCCGGCTGTGAGAGTGGCTGCCGGCTGTGAGTGGCCGGCTGTGAGTGGCCGGCTGTGAGTGGCCGGCTGTGAGTGGTCGGCTGTGAGTGGTCGGCTGTGAGTGGTCGGCTGTGAGTGGCCCGGCTGTGAGTTGGTTTGGACTGTGGAGTTGGGTCGGCTGTGAGTGGTCGGCTGGTGAGTGGCCGTGTGAGTGGCTGCTGGCTGTGAGTGGTGCGGCTTTGTGAGTGGCCGGCCTGTGAGTGGCCGGCATGTGGAGTGCTGCCGGCTGTGAGTGGGCGGGCTGTGAGTGGTCCGGCTGTGAGTGGCCGGCTGTGGTGGGTCGGCTGTGGAGTGGTCGGCTGTGAGTGGTCGGGCTGTGAGTGGCCGGCTTTGTGAGTGGCCGGCTGTGGAGTGGTCGGCTGTGAGTGTGCCGGCTGTGAGTGGTCGGCTGGTGAGTGGTCGGCTGTTGAGTGGTCGCTGTGAGTGGCCGGCTGTGAGTGGCCGGCTGTGAGTGGCCGGCTGTGAGTGGTCGGCTGTGAGTGGCCGGCTGTGAGTGGCCGGCTGTGAGTGGCTGCCGGCTGTGGGTGGCCGGCTGTGAGCGTGGCTGTCGTCGGTGCGGAGGTCGGTGGTACAGAGAGCATTGCCAAGAAGCATGAGTAAGCCGGTCATCCGTGTGTTCTCCTCCCGACGCTGTACGTATCACCGTGGTGGCCAACTGTGATGTGTACCGCAGCGCGATTGGCCCGGCTCCGGTGAAGTGGCGGCACGGGTCGCTTGCTGTGCACCAAACATGGTGGAGACTGACCATTGGCATTCCGCACCAATCCTGAGATCGTACCTCAGTGTGATAAGCCGCGGGCCGCGGCGGTTCGCTGTGTGACGGCCTCAGCGTCAGCGTGTCTGTTCAGCGTGTCTGTCAGAACAATCAGCGTGTCTGTCAGAGGCTGCAAGACGTCTTCTACGAGCGGGGAGAACCACTGTGATAACGATACCGTCACTGCGGCAGAATCGTCTGTACTGTGTCCCTATTCAGCCGGGCGATCTAAGATCGATTCCGGGGCGGCAGATGACTTACGGCAATTTAGGCCGCAGCGTTTGAACAGGTCCTCACCTGGCAGCGTTTGAACAGGTCCTCACTTGGCAGCGTTTGAACACGTCCTCACCTGGCAGCGTTTGAATACGTCCTCACCTGGCAGCGTTTGACACGTCCTCAACCGGGCAGCGTTTGAACACGTCCTCACGGGCAGCGTTTGAACACGTCCTCATGGGGCAGCGTTTGAACACGTCCTCAACCTGGCAGCGTTTTGAACACGTCCTCGACCACCTGGCAGCGTTTGAATACGTCCTCACCTGGCAGCGTTTACACGTCCTCACCGGGCAGCGTTTGAACACGGTCCTCACCCGGCAGCGTTTGGAACACGGTTCCTCAACCGGGCAGCGTTTGAAAGCACGTGTCCTCACCTGGCAGCGTTTGAATACGTCCTCAACCTGGCAGCGTTTGAACCCCACGTCCCACCTTGGCAGCGTTTTGAACACGTCTCACCTGGCAGCGTTTGGAACACGTCCTCACCTGGCAGCGTTTGAAACACGTCCTCACCTGGCAGCGTTTTGAAATACGTTCCTCACCTGGCAGCGTTTGAACACGTCCTCACCTGGCAGCGTTTTGAACACGTCCTCACTGGCAGTGTTTGAACACGTCCCTCCACTGACAGCGTTTTGAATAACGTCCTCACCTGGCCAGCGTTTGAACAACACGTCCTCACCTGGCAGCGTTTGAACACGTCCTCACCTGGCAGCGTTTGAACACGTCCTCACCTGGCAGCGTTTGAACACGTCCTCACCTGGCAGCGTTTTAACAGGTCCTCACCGGGCAGAGTTTGAACACGTCCTCACCTGGCAGCGTTTGAACACGTCGTCGGGGGCCACGTCGATGTGGAAGTGGCGCACCACCTCCTCCAGCTGGTCGGCGGCCTTCTCGGCGTCGACGCGATAGCAGGCGCCGCGCTCCACCATGCCGGCCATACGGCGGTGCAGCTGCCGGCCGCGTGTCACGATCACCCGGCCCTCCCGGCGGGCTATTGTCACGCACGTGTCGTGGTCCTCGCCGTTCTCTGCGGCCAGGGCGATAGACGTGGCGCTGGTTACAGTAGGACAGGCAACAGTGGGCAGCAGGGATTTGTATTGACTGAGGTCGTCTCAGTGTATAACTATCGAGTTATGGCTACCTTCCTCTCAACCTTCCCCGGAACGTGCAAGAGTAGTAAGGGACTCAGTCTGTTCCATAAAAGTGAAATTTGTCTAAATGGCTTCTGGGACGCAGGGTGGTCAAGTTGTGAAGTGACATTGCATTTCAGGGAGTGTGCCTACTCACATCGGTCATGTGGAGTTATTGACACTGGTCTAAATGTCATGAAAATGTCCCTTTTTAAATGTCCTGGGTTCAAATCCCGGACGAGCCTCACTTGTGGTTTTGATTGATATTTGTTGTGTTGCACAAGGGCAGAAGCGATCGTCCACCGAGCTGACAATAACAATTCGTGCCAACCTCGCACGCCACCCGATTGCACAGTAGTTTGTCGTAGCAAGTTTTAAATGAAAGTCATTTGCGATTTGGTGGCACGTCAGCGTACTGACTCAGTTGGCCTATCTATCTGCACGTCCTGCAGCAGTCCACTGACCGAAGTATGACTGTTCACGTACTCGACTCAGTTGGCCTATGCTATGCTGACGTCCCTGCAGCAGTTCCACTGACCGAGTTAATACTGTGCAGCGTACTGACTCAGTTTGGCCTATCTATAGCTGGCACGTCTGCAGCAGTCCACTGACCGAGTTATGACTGTCCAGCGTACTGACTCATTGGCCTATCTATAGCTGCACGTCCTGCAGCAAGTCCACTGACCGAGTATGACTGTCAGCGTACTGATCAGTTTGGCCTATCTATCTGCACCTGCAGCCCTGACCGAGTATGACTGTCAGCGTTACCTGACTCAGTTGGCCTATCTATAGCTGCAACGCATCCTGGCAGCAGTCCACTGACCGCGAGTATGACTGTCAGCGTACTGATCCAGTTGGCCTATCTATAGCTGCACGTCCTGGCAGCCAGTCCACTGACCGAGTATGACTTCAGCGTACTGACTCAGTTGGCCCTATCATCTGCACTGCACACTGAGACGCGAGTATGACTTGTCAAGCGGTACTGACTCAGTTGGGCCCTATGCTATAGCTTGCAACGTCCTGCAGCAAGTCCACTGACCGAGTATGACTGTGCCAGCGTCACTGACTCAGTTTGCCCTATCTATAGCTGCAACGTCTCTGCAGCAGTCCACTGACCGAGTATGAACTGTCAGCGTACTGACTCAGTTGGCCTATCTATCTGCACGTCCTGGCAGCAAGTCCCACTGACGCGGTATGACTGTCAGCGTACTGGGACTCTGTTGGCCTATCTATAGCTGCACGTCCTTGCAGGCAAAGTCCACTGGACCGAGGTATGAACCTGTCAGCGTACTGACTCAGTTGGCCTATCTATTCTGCACCTGCAGCCACTTGACCGAGTATGACTGTCAGCGGTACTGACTCGTTGCCCTATCTATAGCTGCACGTCCTGCAGCAGTCCACTGAACCGGTAATGAACTGTCAGCGGTACTGACTCGAGTGTGGCCTATCTATCTGCACCTGGCAGCAGTCCACTGACCGAGTTATGAATGTCAGGCGTACTGACTCAGTTGGCCTATCTATAGCTGCAACGTTCCTGCAGCAGTCCAGCTGACCGAGTATGAAACTGTCATCGCGTACTGACTCCAGTTGGCCTATCTTATCAGCACACTGCAGCAGTCCCCACTGACCGAGTATGACTGTCAGCGTACTGACTTTCAGTTGGCCTATCTATAGCTGCAACGTCCTGCATTCAAGTCCACTGACCGAGTATGACTGTCCAGCGTACTGACTCAGTGGCCTATCTATAGCATGCACGTTCCTGCAGCAGTCCACTGACCGGTATGACTGTCAGCGTAACTGGACTAGTTTGGCCTATCTATAGCTGCACGTCCTGCAGCAGTCCACTGACCGAGTATGACTGTTCCAGCGTAACGAACTCCCAGTTGGCATATCTTCTGCAACCTGCAGCCACTGCCGAGTATGACTGTCAGCGTACTGACTCAGTTGGCCTATCTATAGCTGCACGTCCTGCAGCAGTCCACTGACCGAGTATGACTGCGTCGGCTCCGATGCTTCTCAGCTTCTTGCCCAGTCCCTGTACCATGGTGTCGCAGACGACGCGAAACGCGTCCGGTCGGATGGCGCGCGTGTTTGGGGGCGGTGCGTTCTCCAGCACCTCTTGACCCTGTCGAGGAGAGAATGATGTCAGGTGAGGCCGGCAGGCAGGCCATCCTGCTCCTGGGTGGGCAAGTGGGGTGGCAAGTGACCCTGTGGGTGAAGAGGAGGGGTGTCAGGCGTTGCAGTCAGGCGTAATGCATATGAAGGGGGAGTGGAGGGGTGTCGGGAAAAGCAGAACGGGTGCTCCGCTAGGCGTCTGTTCCTAATGACTCATCAGCAATGTGATGACATATCACATCAAACACATTTCTGTATTGCCCAACATTCCATTAAATTGGCATATTCTTGTCACGGATCATCAATGCAAATCATTACAACCTATGCTATATACAAACGAAATAAATACAAACACGGAGATGTAAATGAGAACAGCTGTAGAACCAGCTAACCCAGCAGCCGACTATGCAGATGATGGTCGGCCTGCCGCTTAACTCCTCAGGCTATGACTATGACTGACCCGCTGACTATGACTGGTCAGCTGACTGACCCGCTGACTATGACTGGTCAGCTGACTGACCCGCTGACTATGACTGGTCAGCTGACTGACCCGCTGACTAGGACTGGTCAGCTGACTGACCCGCCGACTATGACTGGTCAGCTGACTGACCCGCCGACTAGGACTGGTCAGCTGACTGACCCGCCGACTAGGACTGGTCAGCTGACTGACCCGCCGACTATGACTGGTCAGCTGACTGACCCGCCGACTATGACTGGTCAGCTGACTGACCCGCTGACTATGACTGGTCAGCTGACTGACCGGCGGCGGGGCCGGCCCTGCCTTCTTCTGTTTGTGTCGTCCGGTCGGCGCGGCGGCCGCCTTGCCGCCGGTGGAGTGGCCGCCAGCGTTAGTGACGATACAGCGGAGCACCTCCTGCGGTGTGGTGTGCTCCTGGACGGCGAGCCGCTCCTGCAGCACCGTGTACACGGCCACCAGACAGAAGGCGTCCGTAGCTGACGGCAGGTGGAGGAGTCAGCTGTCAGTGTCAGCTGACAGGGCAGCTGCAGTTGAGAGTCGGTCAGTCGGTCAGGGAGGCAGGGAGGCAGGGAGGCAGGGAGGCAGGGAGGCAGGGAGGCAGGGAGGCAGGGAATCAGGGAGGCAGGGGGTCAGTGGGTCAGTGGGTCAGTGGGTCAGTGGGTCAGTGGGTCAGTGGGTCAGTGGGTCAGTGAGTCAGTGAGTCAGTGAGTCAGGGGGTCAGAGAGTCAGGCAGTCAGGCAGTCAGGCAGTCAGGCAGGCAGTCAGGCAGTCAGGCAGTCAGGCAGTCAGGCAGTCAGGGGTTTAGGGAGGCAGGGAGGCAGGGGATCAGTGAGTCAGGGAGTCAGGGAGTCAGGGGGTCAGGGGGTCAGGTAGGCGCTGAGATAGCAAACTGACCGAATGCACACACGCAAATCCGTTCAGAAGATGTCGGGTATGTAATCCATGTATCAGAATACTGATTGAAATCGAGCTCGGCATAAAACAGAAGCAAAATAGTCCCCAATAACAATCAACCATCGATTCCATACACTGGGCTCTGTATAGGCGCTATGCACGGACACTAACCACTCGGTGACTGAATGTCAGCCTAATCAGCTGACCCAGCCGACCCAGCGGCTGTCCTGTGCACGAGGGCGGCTCACCGGCATACTGCTGCTGCGACTGGCGCAGTGGGCGGCGGTTCCAGTTGGAGCACTGTTCACCCTTGTCCAGCGGCCGACCGGTACACTTGCGTACCAGCGCACTCAGCCCCTTGGCCACGTCCTTAGGCTTCCGTCGACCGGCAGCAGCAGCGTCCTGGGAGCGCGGAGCCGGCACTGGCGGCACATAGCGGGGCAACACGTGACCTGGAGCCGGCACTGGCGGCACACACAGAGGGGGGACACGTGACCTGGAGCCGGCAGCATTGGCGGCACATCCACAGTAGGGCGGGACACGTGACCTGGAGCCGGCACTTGGCCGGCCAACACACAGATGGGGGGGTCACGTGACCTGAGCCGGCACTGGCGGGCAACACACAGAGGGGGAAACACGTGACCTGGAGCGGCACTGGCGGCACACACAAGAGGGAACACGTGACCTGGAAGCCGGCAACTGGCGGCACACACAGAGGGGGGCACGTGACCTGGAGCCGGCAATCTGGCGGCACACCACAGAGGGGAACACGTGACCCTGGAGCCGGCACCTGGCGGCACACACAGAGGGGGAACACGTGACCTGGGCCGGCACTGGCGGCAACACACAGAGGAGGAACACGTGACCTTGGAGCCGGCACTGCGGCACAACAACACGAGAGGGGAACACGTGACCTGGAGCCGGCACTGGCGGACAGAGGGGGAAAACACGTGACCTGGAGGCCGGCACTGGCGGCACACTCACAGAGGGGGGAACACGTGACCCTGGAGCCGGCACTGGTTTCCGGCACAGAGGGGGAACACGTGACCTGGAGCCGGCACTGGCGGCACAGAGGGGGAACACGTGACCTGGAGACCGGCACTGGCGGCACAGAGGGAAACAACGTGACCTTGAGCCGGCACTGGCGCACACCACAGAGGGGGGAACACGTGACCTGGAGCCGGCTACTGGCGGCACAACACCGAGGGGAACAACGTGACCTGGAGCCGGCACTGGCGGCACATAGCGGGGAACAACGTGAACCTGAGCCGGCACTGGCGCAACACACAGAGGAGGAACACGTGACCTGGAGCCGGCACTAGGGCGCACACACAGAGGGGGAACACGTGAACCTGGAGCCGGCACTGGCGGCACACAACAGAGGGGGGACAGCGTGACCTGGAGCCGGCACTGGCGGCCACACACAAGGGGGAACACGTTGACCTGGAGCCCAGCACTGGCGGCACAACACAGAGGGGGGAACACGTGACCTGGAGGCCGGCACTGGCGGCATCACACAGAGGGGGGAACACGTGACTGGAGCCGGCACTGGCGGCACACACAGAGGGGGGACACGTGACCTGGAGCCGGCACTGGCGGCACACACAGAGGAGGAACACGTGACCTGGAGCCGGCACTGGCGGCACACACAGAGGGGGGACACGTGACCTGGAGCCGCACTGGCGCAAACCACAGAGGGGGGACACGTGACTGGAAGCCGCACTGGCCGGCACAACAGCAGAGGGGGGACCGTGACTGGAGCCGGCACTGGCGGCACAGCACACAGAGGGGGAAACGTGACCTGGAGCCACACTGGCGGCACATACACAGAGGGGGGAACAGTGACCTGGAGCCGGCACTAGGCGGCACACACAGAGGGGGAACACGTGACCTGGAGCCGGCACTGGCGGCACACACAGAAGGGGGAACACGTGACCGTGGAGCCGGCACTGGCGGCACAGGTCACAGAAGGGGGAGACAAACGTGACCTGGAAGCCGGCAACTGGCGGCACACACAGGGGGGAACACTGGACTGGAGCCGGCACTGGCGGCACACACAGAGGGGGGACACGTGACCTGGAGCCGGCAACTGGCGGCACACACAGAGGGGGGAACACGTGACCTGAAGCCGGCACTGGCAGGCACACACAGAGGGGGAACACGTGACCTGGAGCCGGCACTGGCGGCAACACACCCAGAGGGGGGAACACGTGACCTGAGCCGCACTGGCGGCAACACACAGAGGGGGAACACGTGACCTGGAGCCGGCACTGGCGGCCAAACACAGAGGGGGAACACGTAGGACCTGGAGGCCGGCACTGGCGCACACACAGAGCGAGGGGAACACGTGACCTGGAGCCGGCACCTGGGCCGGACAGCACCAGAAGGGGGAACACGTGAACCTGGAGTGCCGGCACTGGCGGCAAACACACAGAGGGGGAACACGTGAACTGGAGCGCACTGGCGGCACACACAGAGGGGGGACACGTGACCTGGAGACCGCACTGCGCACACACAGAGGGGGAACACGTGACCTGGAGCCGCACTGGGCGGCACACACAGAGGGGGAACAAGAACGGGGTTTTGGAACCCCCCTTGGGGGAAAAAAGCCCCCCCCGCAACTCGGCGGCACACACCAGAGGGGGAAGCACGTGACCTGGAGCCGGCACTGGCGGCACACCCAGAGGGGGAACACGTGACCATGGAGCCGGCAGCTCGGCGGCACACACATAGGGGAACACGTGAACTGGAGCCGGCACTGGGCGGCACCACACAGAGGGGAACACGTGACCTGGAGCCGGCACTGGCGCACACAACGAGAGGGAGGGACACGTGACCTGGAGCAGGCAGCTCGGCGGCACACACAGAGGGGGAACACGTGACCTGGAGCCCGGCACGGCGGCAACACACAGAGGGGGAACACGTGACCTGGAGCCGGCAGCTGGCGGCACACACAGAGGGGGAAACACGTGACCTGGAGCCGGCGCAGTGCCGGCTCCAGGTCACGTTGTCCACCTCTGTGTGTGCCGCCAGTGCGGCCCGGCCACTGGCGGCACACACAGAGGAGGAACACGTGACCTGGAGCCGGCACTGGCGGCACACACAGAGGGGGAACACGTGACCTGGAGCCGGCACTGGCGGCACACACAGAGGGGAACACGTGACCTGGAGCCGGCACTGGCGGCACACACAGAGGGGGGACACGTGACCTGGAGCCGGCACTGGCGGCAACACACAAGAGGGGGGAACGACAGTGACCTGGGAGCCGGACTGGCGTCACACACAGATGGGGGAACACGTGACCTGGAGCCGGCAGCTCGGCGGCACACACATAGGGGAGACAACGTGAGCCTGGAGCCCGGGCACTGGCGCACACACAGAGGGGGGAACACGTGACCTGGAGCCAGCACTGGCGGCACACACATTATTGGGGGAACACGTGAACCTGGAGCCGGCAGCTGGGCGGCCACACACCAGAAGGGGGGAACGTGACCTGGAGCCCGGCACTGGCGGCACACACCATAGGGGGGAACACGTGACGCTGGAGCCGGCACTGGGCGGCAACACACAGAGGGGGAACACGTGACTGGAGCCGGCACTGGCGGCACACACAGAGGGGGAACACGTGACCTGGAGCCGGCACTGGGCGGCACACGACAGAGGGGGGAACACGTGACTGGAGCAGGCACTGCGGCGGCCCACACAGAGGGAGGGAACACGTGACCTGGAGCCCGGCACTGGCGCACACACAGAGGGGGGAACACGTGAACTGGAGCCGGGCACCTGGGCGGCACACACAGAGGGGGGAACACGTGACCTTGGAAGCCGTGCACTGGCGGCACACACAGAGGGGAACACGTGACGCTGGAGCCGGCCACTGGCGGCAACACCACATAGGGGGGAACACGTGAACCTGGCGGCCGGAACTGAGCGGCAGCCACAGAGGGGGGAATCACCGTTACCTGGAGCCGGCAGGCGGCACACAAACAGAGGGGGAACACGTGACCTGGAGCCGGCACTGGCGGCACACACATAGGGGGAACACGTGACCTGGAGCGGCACTGCGGCTACACTATGCATGCAGAGGGGGGAACACGTGACCTGGAGCCGGCACTGGCGCACAAAACAGAGGGGGAACACGTGACCTGGAGCGGCAACTGGCGGCACATCAAGCAACAGAGGGGAACACGTGACCTGGGAGCCGGGCACTGGCGGCAACACACAGAGGAGGAACACGTGACCTGGAGGCCGCACTGGCGGCAAACACAGAGAGGGGAACACGTGACCTGGAGCCGGCACTGCTGGCACACACGAGGAGGGGAACACGTGAACCTGGAGCCGGCACTGGGCGGCACATCTCACAGAGGGGAACACGTGAACCTGGAGCCTGGAATGGCGCACACACAGAAGAGGGGAACACGTGAACTGGAGCTGGCACTTGGCGGCACACACAGAGGGGGAACACGTGACCTGGAGCGCGGCACTGGGGTCACACCAGAGGGGGAACACGTGACCTGGAGCGCGGCACTGGCGGCACACACAGAGAGGGGAACACGTGACCTGGAGCCGGCCACTGGCGGCACACTACAGATGGGGGGACACGTGAACCAATATAAGGAGCCGGCACTGGCGGCACACACAGAGGAAGGAACAGCGTGACTGGAGCCGGCACTGGCGGCACACACAGAGGGGGTGACCAACGTGACCTGGAGCCGGCACTGGCGCACACACATAGGGGGGACACGTGCTGGAGCCGGCACTGGCGGCACACACAGAGGGGGGACACGTGAACCTGGAGCCAGGCAATACTGGCGGCACACACAGAGGGGGGACACGTGAACCTGGAGCCGGCACTGGCGGCACACACCATAGGGGGGAACACGTGACCGTGGAGCCGGCACTGGCGGCACACACCAGAGGGGGAACACGTGACGCTGGGAGCCGGCACTGGCGGCACACACAGAGGGGGGACACGTGACCTGGAGCCGGCACTGGCGGCACACACAGAGGGGGGACACGTGACATGGAGCCGGCACGGATGAGGCCGGGGAGTGCTGGCAAACGCGAGATGCCGTGATGTGATAAGTGTTTTAGTGATTAGTTTTGTTTGATCTGATGTTCTTTTGTTACCAAAATAAACGAACTGAACTGAGTGTAACGTGTGAGATACAGTAATGCACTATGAGCTGTTCCATGCAACGTCCGTAGTCTCCGCAAGATAAATAGGGATGTTGGATAGATTCAAATCACTTCTAGGCACACCACAGTGCACTGCTATGATGGAGATAGACGAATACTAATAGCAGATGACAGTGATGCTTCCCCGGAGAAAGCGATTCGCACCCGGCATGGAGCAGTTCAACACAATGACTAGAACCACAAACCTACGCCGACTAAGCATTTCAGCATAACATCGGGATAAAGACAAATCTGGCTTATGCTACGGTCACATCATTTAAACAAAAAGGAAAATTACACCACGGGCAAGCCAACGAACCTTCCTTGAACGGGAAGATGTTGGGAAACGCAGCCTCGACGCGGTTGCCCAGTATCTTGGCGTCCATCATGTTCTTCCGACTCAAGATAGCCTTGCCGAAAGAGGGCACCGATGCCTCTAGCATGTCAAAGTCACTGGCCACGTCAAACCCTGCAAATCATATCAAGTTGACAATGCTAGGTCGCCTCCTGGCATTGCCACACATGGTGCCACGCTGTACAATGAAACCTTCGAAAATGCTGCAAGGCACAACAACTAAAAGCACGTTTCACGGTAGAATCATCAACTGAAACACATCATCTGAATGAGTTAACGAATCTTTACACCTGATTTTAACGAATTCTTTGAGTAGTCTTCTGGGCTCTGGGAGATTTTTACCCCACTAATTCCCTTGTACAAGATATAGTAATACGTATTGCTGACTTGCATCGAGTGGGCAAACGCGTCCCCGTACGTCGGGTTTCCAGCCACGTCGTCGGGATACAGACGAACGACCAGCTGCCGACTGCCGCGGCAAGGTGTGCTGCTCCAACGACATAGGGGTGCGACGCTTGACCACACACGCGCGGCGACACTTCTTCCCGACAATCACCGTCACTTAAACTGGCAAATGGCAACAGGTATGTGATAGAACTGGCCGAAACAAGCTGCGATAATTTAAACCAAGGCTTGGTGTCTGGTACTCCAGCTACCGTCTCAGAATGTGGGAGGGAAGAGGTAGTACTCGGTAGGTAGGCTGAGAATCGGTCACACGTCCTACGTCACACACGGCCAACTGCTACGTGGTAGTGACGGACCACTTTGTCCTTGATGTCACATACTGCCACTTACTGTAAAACATGTGCTGGTTACTTGCCCGTACATACAACAGGAGAACGATTAGGATGCCTCGGCCATAACGTAACTGCGTTGACCAGGTGTCAAATTTCAGGGGACGACTCACCTGTTCTACAAAAGACCACCAATCTCTGCCCGCGGCTTATGCGTAGTGTTCTGGCAATTGCAAAACTGTCGTTATGGGCGCCAAATGACTTCGGAGCGCACGAAAACCAAAATCATCATCACCTCAATGATATAAATGGACCAGTACTGGCAATATGTCGTACCGAGTTTGAGGTTGTTGCCGCAGAGGACGGCCATTCCGAGCTGCTCCATCAGAGGGGATGACCTCGCCAGTGCGATCAGGTCAAACAGGTACACCACCTCGTCAGTGGCCACCTGTCGGCATCAGAGAGAGACTCTGCGTCAAGTGATCTCAGTAGAGGGCAGTACTAGTCACACAGGTATCGGCCAATAGGCAGTACTAGTCACACAGGTATCGGCCAATAGGTAGCCAACTGTCGTCCATCCGACACAATGCCAGTCAACATGTCACCGTGAAGCCACGTGTAAATTCAACACAGCACTGGATGTCATTAATCAATATAGTCATCTGCCACAGCTGTTTTCAAATCACTGTCATCTACCGCCAATAAACACCTTCAGGCGTTACATTGCCTTACATTACAGTACGTTACATTTCAGGGGTAACAATCGGCAGTGACAGACTGTCAGTTCGGACACCGGCGTGGAGTAGGTACGTCTGTTGCGGGGCAGTGTCGAGGACGTCAGCTGACACTGACCTGTCATATCACAGCGCCCAGCTGACACTGACCTGTCATATCACAGCGTCCAGCTGACACTGACCTGTCATATCACAGCGCCCAGCTGACACTGACCTGT
>VOPJ01007068.1:0-26395 GCA_014673585.1 Semibalanus balanoides | reverse complement strand
TTTTTAGGTCCGCACTATGCACAATGTGACGCATTGATGAGAATGCTTATCCAGGGCATAATACCAAATTTTTGCGCGCCGCTACGCGGCGCAATTATTTAAGAATTATAGGTCTTAGACATAATTTCCAAGTTGGTATGGCTTATTCCATGAATTGGTGTCACTGGTTCTGGATTTTTTTTTCAATTAGCTAATTCCAGCTCCCAAAAATTGGTATGGCCCATGCCACACATGCCATACTGCATTCTCCTTCCTTGTAACGTGGCCTTTCATCCGTTTTGTTTGGCTCTTTCAAAGTTTGGGAAAGAGTTCGCCAGACGCCAACACCACTGGCGGATTCAGGGCGCATGGCATGAAATACAAGTATGTCCCCGCGCGCTCCTGCACTGAGCGTGAAGCAATGATCTTAATAGAAAAGTATGAAAGTTTACAATTTTGCGGGGAAAGATACCAATTTATTGTAAAAATTGCACTTGCAGCAATCCAAATCCAGCTTTCCACATTCCACAGTCAAAAACTCAGAAATTTCGCGCCGCTTTGCGGCAAGCTTCGCAATCGCATATACAAATTTGGCAAATTAATTTAATTAAGTGTCTTGCAAGTTGCAGAGGCCCACCGCCTATATTTCTGGGTTTTATCAGGCAAACCCGTAAAAAATTCGCGCCGCTTCGCGGCGCTAAATAAATTATCACATGGAAAAAATACCCTAATTATAAAATTGGAAATCTATATTTAAAATGCTGCAAAAGCTTATATGCGCGGCAGATGTATATTTTTCGTCATTTCAGCAACTGCCACTGGAAAATTGTCGGCGACGCCCCTCGCGAGATGGAATGAGATAAACGTTATTATTTTTTGTAGGCTACCTATATTTCGTAGCATTTATGCTACAAAATATCGCGTTTTTATGTTTTTCTCATACAAAATTGAATTTTTGAGCTCAAATACCTAAATAAGGTGAACGGCCCAGATCCGGGGGGGAATGGGATACCTTTTTTGCAACCCCCCCAAAAAAGACGGCTGGATCCGCCAGTGGCTGGTGTTGGAAGGCTGGTGGTGGTCTTAGGTGGTGGCTGGTGGTGGCTGGTGTTGTCTTAGCTCAGCTCACCTCACCTCCCGAGCTCCCGGCTAATACAATCACACTATCACAATTACTTGACCGGTCATTTACAACTGCATTCGAGCGCAAATCTGACAGGCTTCGACCTCACGTAATTCGGCCGTGCTGCCGGCCCGTGTAGACTGGACGATAGCACGCACGCTATCAACGCGCAAACACGATGCATCACACATTTCAGACATCGCACAGTTCTCATCATCATACACGATACGCGACGAACAACGAACACTTAGGCTCTGTGCTTCTCAAGTGAGCACAGCAGCACTGCCACTGCGGGTCTCGTAAGCTCGCCGCAGGTGGTCTTTACCACTGCGGCACGCGCTCGCCCGTCCACACCGACGATCGGCCTCACAATGCAGACCATTGTCCACATGCCCCGTGGCGTGTTGTCCTCCACTATGAGGACGAGCTCCCCTGGGTGCGGTGCACCGTCAGCCACCTGCACGTGCTGGGACCTGCCGGCCCACGACAGACTGGTGACGTCATCGTCCGCGGCCGAGCTCAGCCGCGGCACGCATTTCTGTCTGGCGGGCGGCGGCCGCCGCACAGTGGGGATTTTTGCCATTTAGCCTGACTTAATTGCTAGCATCTATGAATATGCGATTGCATACTGCTTAACATGTCAGCATCAGGCAAGTCCATTCTGACATATTTGAGGGCAAAAACAAGTTTCCAAAACCACTTAAGGGTCCCATATTATTACGTCTTTTGAAAGCTTCACCCGCATGCTGACGGGATGTACTTTCTGTTCCGAGCCGACGTCGAGCTCATTTGTCAGCCAGTTTCTTCTGTTCGACATAATATTGTCAATAAGGTTACCAACTCACTGGGGAAGGTCATATTAGGTCACTGGTGGTCTATTTGTTCTCGTGACCTGGCCTGACCTGGCCTAAAGTTTTAAACGGCATTGTTGCCGCCTTGAAGACGTATCATGCCAATTTATATTGTTTCCCATTCATTCATTTGTTTCCTGTTTTTTGCTTTATGTTGTTATCGTTAATCGGGCGCGCAAGTTTAGTCTCGCCGCGACGGCGATTTCCGAGCCACAGAAAAGTCATGTTTAAAAGGTTAAAAAGTGATTTAAAGTCTATTCGATAGCGTTCGTAAGCCACTGAAGCCGAGTGCAATTTAGTCGGTTAAAAGGAATTATTATTGATTAATTTGTCCTCTGTTTAGCATTATATTTCGTGTGAATGTAGTTATTGTGTAAAGGTTAGTGAGTTTGATGATGTTGCATTGGTATCCAGTTCATTTTCTCAAGTTCTTTCATATCGTGGTTAAAATTTCTAATTATATAATTTGCTATTGTATGTTATTTTCAGAAACGACTATGACTTATGACTTTGAATATGCTAACGGCATTAAAAGAAGGAAAATACATTTGCCTATGTTGGTTTACTCAAGGTGTCAGTCTGCGACAGAAGAAAGCAATCAGCGGCTTACAGTTTCGAACAAGGCTTGAACTTGGAGTTCGATAAATGCTTAATGAAGAGCGAGTTCGGACTAAAGGGCTCGAAACTGAAAGGTCGGATTAATGTAACGACCAAAGCTTTGATAGTCGATTAATGCCTGAGTTGGTATACAGAAGCGTGGGTGGAGTAGTTATTGGGACTAAAAGTACTGTAAGCTTTAGTTACCATGAGAGTTACGACTACCTCTCAATGCAAGACAATTAAAACTCAAGATAAGAAGTTCATCATTCAAGTTTCATTCTTAGTACACAGACTTGTCACGACAATGAAGGTTTCGAACGACATCTCCATTCTCCATTCTCCAGCCAGGAGCCGCGCGATAATTTCGTCGTGACCAAGTTCGACCTTCGTTCTGAGAGGAGGAGCTGCATTTTGCACCCTTTCATGCTGCTAGTTTGCCTCGTCTGAGTTCGACTTGCGCCTGACGTGAGATCCATCTGCGCCTTACCGTATGTCCCGTGGTGCAGGCAGGGGCAGCGGCAAACGTTTGCCTTTCTAAGGAAGCGTTTCGTTAGCAAATGGCTGTGACTTCAGAGACTTGTACCGGAGTTGCGTTAATTTTTAAAGCTGTGTGATTACGATGCTTGCAAATGGAGAAAACGTTAATGCAGCAACGCTTACAGCTAGTGACTAGTGATTAACGGTGACAGGCTTCTGGACTTCGTGTATGTACTTCAGCGTCATTGTTTCGCATTGTCTTCTGCTCCATCTGTTATTGTGATATTGAATTCTGGCTTATCGCTATGTGCAATTGGGAAGTTGGTCTCCGCTCTTGCATGTGATTTTTGTCGATAATCGGGCTGCTCCCTTGAGAGAAGAATCGTCCCGCTTGTTTACCCCGGAGCCAGCGTGCGATCAAATCGCCTTTCATTTCGTTCGCGAATTCCGCTTTTGCGCTTTCGACGCTTACAGATCGGCTGGCATTGCGGTATTTATTTGGCTGGCCCATCAATAGGGTTTCGTGGGTTCAGAGATTTCTATTCGGGTCTGACATTTCTTGCTGGTTATGCTACGGACGGTTATTATTTGCTCCTTTCTCTGTTTCGCGTTGAGCCACGCAAACTTACGGTTTATGGGCAGGCTCTGAGTCAGAGCAGGCTTTGCATGAGGTCGAGAGCAAGGCTGCAGGGTCGGCGAGTGGCTGCTTTGAGTCGGAGTAGGCTGCTGAGTCAAGAGGCAGGCTTCTGAGTTCGAGGCAGCTGCTGAGTCGAGCACGGCTGCTGAGTTCGAGGGCAGGCCTCTGCTGAGTCGGAAGTAGGCTGCTGGAAGTTCGAGCAGGCTGCTGAGTCGGAGTAGGCTTGCTGAGTCGGAGTAAGTGCAGAGTACTGATGGCTGCTAGTCAGAGCAGGCTGCTGAGTCGGCGAGTAGGGTGCTGAGTCAGAGCAGGTGGCTGGTCGGAGAGTAGCTGCTGATCACAGCAGGCGGCTGAGTTCGAGCAGGCTGCTGCATCGGAGTAGGCTGCTGAGTCGGGAGTAGAGCCTGAGTCGAGGGTAGCTGCTGAGTCAGAGCAGCCGCTTGCTGAGTCGAGTAGGGCTGCTGAGTTCACGAGCAGGGCCTGAGTCCGGGGTCGTTCGGAATCGTTGTCTTTAAAGAAGTCACTAACAACAATTATTGCTTTTCCCTGGCAAATTTTGATTCGCAGGTTTGCCCAATTTGATCGATTCGATAGCTGCTTCGTATACCGGTACGTTCACATTTAAATGCTGCCTTATTCATGGATACGATAGATAAGTTTGAACCGTTCCTCAGCTGGAAAGAGAAACCAAGGCACGGGGCGTGCTAGCGTCAAGGAGCACCAAAGACTGCTCTCAGTGGGACTCTCTGCAGGAGCTATCTGGAAAGTGAAGATGTAGATGTAGGATTCATCTGAACGCCAGCAAATTGAAACGGATTAGATAGCGACATCAACCCCACTGGAGTGGGGACAGTGTCTAGGGACCTTCCTTGAAATCGCGCGACAGAGTTTGAGGCGAAATCGATCGTGTCCGGCTCGCAAGCGCTCCTCTAATTATCTCTTTCCAAATCCGCTGCGTGCTATTGAAGCGTCAAAGAGGCTGCATTGTAGCGTGAGAGCTTCCTACCTTCAAGGAAAGCGGAAAATCGAGCAGGAAGAACTCGATCTGCGAATTCGCAAGGAAGAATTCTTAATCAGCGCCGAGTTAGCGGAAACTGAGGCTAGAGAAAGGGTCCTAATGGAGGCTGATGCAACAGATAACACAGAGGTTGCTAAGCACCAGCTGTCAGGCCACTTGGAGCGAGATAACGAGTTTTCTTCTCACTCCCTGGCTTGTCAAATCGACGAGCCTGGAGTGCCAGAGCCGAGAGATCGCAGCTCCAGGGGCGCTTACGTGGTTTCGCGTGAACCGATCACGCACAGCGCTCGGCGAAGCGAGACATTCGGAACTGTGCTGCAGAGACAGTGCGAGTCCGAGCTTGCAGCAGTCGCAGCAGACGGACTACTCACAGGCTATATTTACTCAGCTTCAAAAGGGTCAGCTGCCTAAGCCTGAGATACCGATTTTCGATGGTGACGTGACCAAGTACCGTTGTTTCACTCGAGCATTTGACTCCAGAATCGCTAACAAAACTGATGACTCGGACGAGAGGCTGTACTACCTTCAGATGTACGTTCGTGGGAAACCTCTTGACATCATACGTGGATGTATGCATATGTCCGATGGCTCGGGTTACCTGGAGGCCAGGCGCCTACTTGAGAGGCGTTACGAGACCCGGATTCGAATCTGCTTTTGCATTCGTTGACATGCTGACTTGAATGGCTCCTATCAGGCTTCAGGGACGTTGATCACAGCCTGGACAAGTTTTCCATCGCGCTTACATCGTTGCTCAACGTTGATGCAGAACATACCGCCAGGGACACGAGAAACTGACTCCTTCACCCTCGAACGATGCGCAAAGATCGTGTGGAAAAAGCTTCCATTTCATTGTCAGGACAGGCTGGCGCCGGCAGCAGTCATCCAAGTCAAGCCGAAGAAGCGAAAAAGAAAAGGTCAGGTTCGACGCACCATTGTCGTCTTTGTGGACAGGGAGGTGAGAAACTCACACGTTCTACATTCGGAAAGGCTTGGTGACGGACAGGGGTGGCAAGAAGGTTCACACTGTGTCTGCCACCGCCGTCGACGAGGGCTCACGCTTGCGAGTAGCAAAGTGTCTGTACTGTGACGGGCAACATTTCACAGACAAATGCGAAAAGCTGAAGCGTCTGTTCTATGAGGAGAGGCGAAAATTCATTCGTGGTGAACGAGGTCTCTGGCTTCGGATGTCTTAGCCAAGGATCCAGTTTCAGTCCGCCTCATCGTGATTATGTCGCTTGCACATCTGCAAGCCGGTCGCCACCCCACTCCGTTACATAAGGACCGCCACGCCGTCTCCAGGCAGCCCGGTCGCCGGTTACAGACAGTTCTCTAATGGCTGGCAGGCAGTGCTGGGCCATCAGCGGTCGTCAGAAATGGAAGACTGCACGTAAGTGGCACGGCAGTGTCGGCAAGTATGCGTGGCGATTCCGCCATCATGATGGCCATCGTACCTGTGATAGTACGCTCACCAGACGGCTCACGATCGGTTGTAACCCACGCGTTTCTGGATCTTGGGTCAAGTGCAACATTCTGCACGATATCGCTTTTACAGAAGCTAAACGCCGTGGGAAAAACTACGAACCTGAAGATGATGACCGCCACTTCGGAAAACCAATCTGTACAGTGTCAGGTGGTCAAGGGATTAACTATCTCAGGACTTGATTCTGCATCCACTATTCAGCTGCCATCCACGTACACACTTGACAGGATTCCTGTCAAACATGAGGACATTGCGACTCCAGCTGACGTTGAACGATGGCTACATCTTGAAGGGATCACTCTGCCTCAGATAGACGCGGATCCTATCGGACTCATGATTGCGAAACTACGCTGTCCTGAGCATTATGTCCGCTGTGAGATCAGGAAAGGTGCTTTGACGAAGCGGGCGCCGTTCGCCTCCGTCCCAGCTGTGGCCTGGACCAGTATATGGACCCAGGGGACCACCAGTGCTGTCGCATAGTTCATATCGGCCAGGAGTCAATTAGGGCTAGCTGAAGAAGCAGATTGGATCTCCACGAAAAGTTTCGTTGCGCTGTACAAACCAAAAACTCAAGGAGTTTGTAGACATACAACAGTTCCTTCCGACGTTCGGACTGTCTTGGAGACAGGAAAGTGCTGAAAACTGGTCTGAGACGGAACATCGCTACAAAGAACGGTTCACTTCGAGATTCCACGCCACTCAAAAAAGGTGACGAAACCGTTTCCCAAACAACAAGCATTCAGGCATTGCACAGAGTCGAACATTCTGAAACGGGAAATGAACAGAAGTGAAAAGTACATGGAACGACTACAAGAAGTTTGTGAATGGCCTGGATCGAGAAATTATGCAGGAAAAGAGTGGTTAGGAAGATCGACTGGACGTTGGCAAAGAACATTCTGGTACACTTCCGCACCATGGCAGTGTATCACCCGCTACCTTCAAGCCAACAAAATCCTAGTAGTGTATGATTGTTCCGCCAGGTTTCGAAACTGTTTTCACTGAACGATTCGTCCTACATGCAGGGCCCAAACCTCACCAGTTTCACTATCGGAGTTCTTCTTAGGTTCCGGGAACCGGGCCAGCTTGCAGTCATGTCTGACATCGAAAAGATCTGTTTTACCAGGTTTCGTGTGCCACCGAGGCAAAGAAAGTCCTGTTGCGCTTCTGTGGTGGCCTGTAGTGGTTGACGTAGGGAAAGACTGGAGGAATACCAGGTCAACGTACACCTGTTCGGGTGCTGTTCAGCTCTCCCTCCTTGCGCAAATTTCGCCTCTGCGAAAATCTGGCACAAGACCTTCGCGTGACGAGTTTCATCCAGACGGTAAACACAGCATTGAGCGTTCTCGTTTTATGTGTTGACGGACTATTCTGAATTTCGTTCAACGCTGAGGAGTTGCCGTGAAAGTACCAGGGGTCAGGCATTGCTGTGCAAAAGGGGTGCGTTTCGAACTGACTGGATTCGTGAGCAACAGTCCTGACGCTCGCTCCGCTTAGGATCTTCCCGAGGCGGATTGTGCTTTCCCTTGACACGGTGGATTCTGACTAGAGACAATTCCTGTCACACTTTCAGAGGGCTCTCGGTGTGTACAATGGGATGTCTTGGAATGACACGCTCAGTTTTCGTATGCATGTTCCGTATATGGGATCCACCACCAAGAAGAAGAGGAATTTTTTGCGGACCGTTAGGCCCTGTTGTACGACCCGCCAGATTTGATCTCCGGTCTCCTTTGCCAGCGAAATAGTGCTCCAGGATCTATGCAGATTGAAGTTGGGCTGGGACGATCAGATTCCGGACATTTACTTGAGAAAGTGGAATCAGTGGTGTCAGCAACTGCAGGAGTTGCGTGCGTTCTCCGTGCCTCGGAGCCTTGTTCCCAGCGTCCAGATACAGAATAGCCAGTTACATATGTTCGGTGACGCCAGCGAGTCTGGCTATGGTGCAGTGGCCTATATCAGATCGATTGATGACGGCGGATCGGTTTCAACAGCGTTGTTGATGAGCAAGTCGAGGGTAGCTCCACTAAAGACATGTTCGATTCCACGACTAGAGCTCGCTGCTGCCACCTTAGCAGTTCAACTGAGCACTCAGATCCTCCACGAATTAGAGCTTCCTATAGATGAAGTGTACTTTTGGACCGACAGTATGTCAACCCTGAGATATATCCACAACGAGACTTCTCGATTTCAGACATTCGTCGCTAACCGACTGTCAGTCATACACGATGGCTCCAGGCCTCACCAATGGAGGTACGTTCCGTCTGCACTGAACATAGCTGACGTCCTTTCGCGTGGACTCTCAGCGCGGGAACTGTGGGAATCTGATTGGGCCGCTGGGCCGTCGTTCTTGGGGCGGCCCGAGTCTGAGTGGCCTGAACAGCCAGATGTTCGATCCAGTCCCGATGACGAGCTGATGGAAGTGAAAAAGGGTCGTGTAAACGCTGTGGTCGCAGATGAGGATCACACTACCCACTTCTTACATAGCGTGTCCGATTGGCACAAGTTGAAAACCAGAGTAGCATGGATGCTTCGGTTGAAAGATATTCTTCGTGATCGAGCTGCTGAGAAAGGAAGGGGTAATCCTGAAAGGTCTTCACTCATGCACGATCCTACGCGTTTGACAGTAGACGAGATGAACAGAGCAGAAGCCGCTATCATCCAGCATGTTCAGAAATCATCCTTTCCAGTCGAGCTGTCTTCAAATTCAATGAAGAAGTCCAGCGCTCTCTACAGACTAAACCCATGCCTGATGGACGGCATTCTCAAAGTCGGTGGTCGTCTGGAGAATTCTCAGTTGTCAGCTTCGTGCAAACATCCGATTATTCTGCCGAAGAAAGGTCATGTCACCGATGCTGTTATCCGAGATATGCACGAGCGTAGAGGCCATTCGGGTAGGGAGCATGTTCTGGCAGCACTACGCCGGAAGTACTGGATAATAGATGGCAACGCAGCGGTTCGCAGAGTGCTTTCGAAGTGTGTCCGGTGCAAAAAGCTACAGGCTCCGGTAGCCACGCAGATTATGTCCGATCTACCAGCAGAGAGAACGATGGTCCAGAAAGGTGCGTTCAGCCATGTGGGAACGGACTTCTTTGGTCCGTTTTATGTCAAGGTGGGCAGAAAGCAGTTCAAAAGATTTGCTGTTCTGTTTAGCTGTCTGTCCAGCCGTGCAGTTCATATTGAGGTCTGTGAGAGCTTGGACACGAGCTCTTTCATTAACGCATTGCGGCGGTTCCAGGCTCGCAGGGGCCAGGTAACCTACATAAGGTCAGACAACGGCACCAACTTGTGGCAGCCGACGAAAAAAAGCTTACCGCGAGGAGCTGAAAAGGCTTCAGGAGAAAGGGGTGCATGATTTTCTTCTGAAGGAGGGTATCAGATGGGTATTCAACCCACCTGGTGCGTCCTCTCACGGGGGAGTGTGGGAAAGACAGATTCGCACCATAAGAAAGGTGCTGAATTCGCTTCTTTTACGGGAGCAAACATTGACGGATGAGTCTCTTCGCCACGCTAGTTATGCGAGGTTGAAAACCATTTTTGAACTCGACCCGATCACCACTGTGTCGAGGATCCAATAGACCTGCAGGCCACTGACTCCAAACGATTTGCTTCTGCTGCGCGGTGGCCCAGTGCCAGATAGCATCTTCAACGCCAGGGACGGTCGGTCAGTTCGCAGGTGGCGGCAGATGCAGTATTTAGCTGATTTGTTCTGGAGACGCTGGGTTCGTGAATATTTGCCTTTGTTACAGATGAGACACAAATGGAATAAGGTGGAAAGGAATCTGGCAGTAAATGATGTAGTACTTATCGTAGACATGAACTCTCCGCGATGTAAGTGGCCTCTGGGCCGAGTAAAAGAGGTGTTTCCGGATAGGAAGGGATTCGTCCGATCTGCCATGGTGCAGACCGCTACCTCGGCCCTCAAAAGACCTATCTCGAAGCTTGTTCTCGTTCTAGAGGCTGAACAGTGAAGACGAGCAGTGGACATCGTCAAGTAGCTTCTATCGGCTGTTAGTTTCAGCAATATGTTACATTGCAGATTGTTAGAATGTTTATTTGTTCGCCAATGTGAAAGCCGTTTCGACAGACATTTGCAATGTCTGTGCTGCTGCGCATAGTTCGCTGAGTCGTCTATGGTGTTACGACAGTATTTCAGCGATGCATTGGCCTAGAATATTGGAATCGCCACGGTGGATGTTCGATTGCGTGCGCATGTGGCGCCGTTCCGTGACAAAAGCGACACAGTACATTGATACCTCTAGTGTTGTGGATGTGTGTTGAGCCCTGTGGTCAAGTGGGGTTGCCGGCGCTGAAGACGTATCATTGCCAATTTATATTGTTTCCCATTCATTCATTGTTCCTGGTTTCCTTTTTGCTTTTTATTTGTGTATCGTTTAATCGGCGGCGCTGCAGTAGCTCTTCGCGCGGGCGATCTCGAGCACAAAAAAGTCAGTTTAAATAGGTAAAATGATTTAATTATTTCGATAGCGTTTCGATAAAGCCACTGACGCCAGTGCATATTTAGGGGTAAAGGAATTCTGTATTGAGTTTAATTTCCTCTGTTTATAGCATTAGGATTTCAGTGTGAATTTAGTTATTGGGCTAAGGTAATGAGTTTGATTATTGTTTGCATCGGTATTAACGTCTCTTTTCTCAGTTCTTTCATCTCGTGTGTTTATTTCTAATTATATATGCTTCATTGTATGTTGTATTTGTTTCAGAAACGACTATGGACATGACTTTGAATATTGCTAACGCATTAAAAAGAGGAAAATACATTTGCCTATTTGGTTTTATCAAAGGCCAGTTGCGACGAGAAGAAAAGGCATCAGGCGGCTACAATGTCTTTAAAACACGTTTAAGACATATGAGAGGACCTCGTTGCTCATTTAATCCAATTTCAGCAAATTATCAACGGTTTAACTTTGACTTTTTCAAGACTGTATCTGATAACGGAGTACTTGATCGTTACTGTCCCACCACTTTTTAATATCTCTATCCTTGGTTTCGTGGTGTCCAGGCGTAGGCCAGAGACGGCTGTCTATAACCTCCAGCAAGTACGCAAAAAAAGTACGCGGTGCATCACCGAGCATCTTGAAGACGTCCTTACGTAAAGAAGAATGCATTTTCCAGAAAAATGTGTAACCGTGCCTTCTACCACCTTGATAAGTACGTTTTACTATGTAACTCAATTATTCTGGGAAAAAAACGTATAATCCCTTTAAGTAGATCACTGACACTGATTCATGACTAAAAAAATACACGAATCAAGCATGTTCTATTGCCCTGGCAAGCATTATTAAGGCGACGCTACCTTGCATTGCATCCCCTCGCACGCTGAAGACACGAGCTTCTGCTGCGTCGCAAATCGTGAGGCCATATCACTTGGCACACAATTACCATTTCTGCCAAAAATATTGGCGATATACTGGTCTAAGCCAAGAACTTTACCAAGAACTTTGGCTTATTTAGCATGCCAAGGCCCAAGTTATCCTGTTATGGTAGCCTTTGCTTTGTATGCGGAAAACCAGCTTGAGTGCAGCTAAATTAAAACTGTATCATAACATAATAATGCAGAATTTGATTACGCTTTTTTTCTCATAGGACTACATGGTCAATTGTTACCATTTGAATGCCAAAATTACATGTGTCAGAAAATTATGTGGAATTTCCCAGATTTTGGACAACGAAAACTCTTACAAAACCAGTGAATAATTGGTCTGAATTTTGGTTACGCCTGCCTTAAGTGCCTTATATGGACGCGCCGCCACTGACTTCATTTCCCCCAGATTCACTTAATTTGAATATTCCAAAGTCGCCGATCACTATTCCGATGGAACTTGTAAAGTCGATATTCCTCAGAAGCTTTCGCCTACTAGAAGCATTGCCCTCTTAAAATTACAACGCTAGCATATATTGTCAGCGGGGCGGTCTCCCATGTAGGCAGTAGGCAATGCCTACCCAGTCGGAGCCATCTCCCGATACCGATATTTATTCTCCCTTTTTTTCTTTTTTAGATCTCTGTTTTATTATATTCTTTGCTATCAGTAAATTTCTATCAGCATATTTCCCACCAATATTTTCCTATATTTTCCAAGAAAAATTTCTTCGAAAACCAATAAATTAACACAAATTAAGAAAAACCTTACCTAAGCTTGCCTACCTCGTCCTACTAGATTCTCGACCAGCCTGTGTATAAATCTATAGGGATCTGCTGGTAGATAGTAGCTGTAAGGTCGGCAAATAGACTAGAAAATCGACAATTAGACACCCTTTTCAAGCGCAATAACTTCAAAAAATAAATATGACTGCAATACCAATGGTTATTTTAGGCCCGCACTAGCTTGCTACATAGGGGTTCAATCATTATTTCAAAAAACACTTTTTGAATGAGTCATCATTCTAGAAAAACGACTGTATTACCGCGCTGCAACAACAGCGAGAATCCGTGTCATCCCGCGGCTCAGTTCACGTGCCTTTTTGCGTAAAAATTCAGCTTCATCCAAGAGAAATTCGTTAAATTAGGAGTGCTATACCTACTGCTATAGCCCAGCGGAGGCCGTATATAAACGCCATAGCTATGTGTGAAAGATGGGTTGGTTGGCGTTGGAGACGGGTTGGAAACTGCAGCTTCTAGGCGCCTATAGTATGAAGCATTATCGATGCGCCTATGTTATGAAATATTATCGATATGAGATGTGAAGTATTATGATTATCGATGTTTGTAATGATAATGTTGCCTTGCCTACTTAGTCTCAAGCCCAGCGCCACCCTGTATATGGTAGCTCTGTGCCAAAGAGAACATCTCTGAGCACTGATTACGCTGCCGAACCAGACCCGATAACTATAAAACCCATACATGCTCGTATAGTTTGTTTATCGTTCTTTGGTGCGCCCATATAGGGTAACATTTCTTCGTTACTCGTTTAAGACGACGTTTGAGTTTTGAAACAAAACAAATGCAAAACAGAATATAAGTAAAAATTCAACTTAAGGGGCTCCAGACGTGAATTTTATTGTAACCAATGATCAAACCAATAGCTTCTTACCGTAATAAAAATATGTTTGACATTTCAAAAGAGTATGTGCACACTCCCTTTAATCATCATTACGTCAGTATTTATGTGCATTTATAGTTAGCAGTTGCAAATAAGCTGTTGCGTTTCAGCTCTTGACTACCAATGATTTGATTTCATCCTTATTTGCGACCACGGGCGTCAGTTTCTGAAAATGATTGGTAGGGCTCCAATGCTAACTTAACCCGCGCGGCGTAGGGGGGGGGGGTAAATATTACCCCATCCCGGATTTTCTCAATAACTTGAAAACTATAACAGATAGCGTCGTTAAATTTCAGTACCTTATGCAGCATCAATTTGACGTCTTCCTAAAAACAAATCATCGAAAATTAATCAGAACTTTGGGAGATAATGACGTTTTGATGACGTCGTGTCATGCCATTTTGGGTGGGAAAACCATAAATGTTTGATGCATCGTACAAGGTATAGCTTAAACGCAAATTGCAAACATAAAACTGAAATAGGAAGGCAATTGAATTGTCTACAAAAAAAATCATTTTTCAGCCCATAAAATTAACAAATTACTAGTTAAGGGGACTGTCCCACCTTAACATTATACTTGAGTTGAGATAGCCATTTTCCGTGCTTGGCATTGCAATTATGTATGGTATAAGTTNTGGCGGAAATGGTCCGAGGCATTATGTCCGCTGGAGATCAGCAGAAAGGTGCTGAAGGGGCGCCGTTTCGCCTTCCGTTCCAGCTGGGCTGGACAGTATAGGACCAGGGGACACAGTGCTGTTGCAAGTCAATATGCGAGTCAATAGGGCTAGCGTGAAGGAAGCAGATTTGGATCTCCACGAAAAGTTCGTTGCGCTGTACAACCAGGAGTTTGGAGACAACAACAGTTCCATCGACGTCGGACTGTCTGTGGAAGACAGAAAGTGGCTGAAAACGGTTGAAAAGAAAACGGGCGAAAAACCCCACGCTACAAGAACGGTCACTTCGAGATCCACCTTGCACTACCAAAAAAAGACGAACCGTTTCCCAACAACAAAGCAGCAAGCATTTGCACAGAGCCCGAAACATCTGTAAACGGAAATATGACAGAAGGAAAATGTACACTGGAAGAGCTACAAGAAGTTTGGTGAATGGCCTGAAATCTGAGAAAATTAATGCAGAAAGAGTGGTAGAAAGCATGGACTGACGTTGGCAAGACATCTGGGTACAATTCCGCACCATGGAACTGTATCACCCTATCAGCCCAGACAAAATCCGAGTAGTTTAAATATTTGTCCGCCAGGTTCAAACCTGTTCACTGAACGATCGTCTAATGCGGGGCCAAAACCTCACGCAGTTCACCTACTCGAGTTCTTCTTAGGTTCCGGAACGGCCAGTTCATCATGGCTGACATCGGAAAGATGTTTTACCAGGCTTCGTGTGCCAACCGAGGCAAAGAAAAGTCTGTTGCGCCTTCCTGTGGTGCCTGAGTGTGACGTAGGGAAAACTTGGAGGAATACCAAGGTCAACGTAACCTGTTCGGGTGCTGAGTCAGCTCCTCCCTCCTGCGCAATTTTCGCTTCTGCGAAAATCTGCAACAAGACTTCGGTGACGAAGTTCCATCCAAGAGGTAGCACAGCATTGACGTCGTTTTTATGTGACGACTATTCTAAGTGTGTTCCAATTCAGCTGAAGAGTTGCGTGAAGTTTGACCCAGGGGTCAGGGATTGCTGTGCAACTTAAGGGGGTGTTCCGACTGACTGGATTCGTGAGCAACAGTCCTGACGCGCTGCTAGGATTTCCCGAGGCGGATTGTGCTTTCCCTGACACGGTGGATCTGACTAGAGACAATCTGTCAACTCAGAGGGCTCTCGGTGTACAATGGGATGTCTTGAATGACACGCTCAGTTTTCGTATTGATGTTCGTAAGGGACCAGCCACAAGAAGAGGAATTCTTGGGACCGTTAGCGCTGTGTACGACCCGCTAGGATTTGGATCTCCGTTCCTTTTGCCAGCGAAAATAGTGCTCCAGGATCTATGCAGATTGAAGTTGGGCTGGGACGATCAGATTCCGGACATTTACTTGAGAAAGTGGAATCAGTGGTGTCAGCAACTGCAGGAGTTGCGTGCGTTCTCCGTGCCTCGGAGCCTTGTTCCCAGCGTCCAGATACAGAATAGCCAGTTACATATGTTCGGTGACGCCAGCGAGTCTGGCTATGGTGCAGTGGCCTATATCAGATCGATTGATGACGGCGGATCGGTTTCAACAGCGTTGTTGATGAGCAAGTCGAGGGTAGCTCCACTAAAGACATGTTCGATTCCACGACTAGAGCTCGCTGCTGCCACCTTAGCAGTTCAACTGAGCACTCAGATCCTCCACGAATTAGAGCTTCCTATAGATGAAGTGTACTTTTGGACCGACAGTATGTCAACCCTGAGATATATCCACAACGAGACTTCTCGATTTCAGACATTCGTCGCTAACCGACTGTCAGTCATACACGATGGCTCCAGGCCTCACCAATGGAGGTACGTTCCGTCTGCACTGAACATAGCTGACGTCCTTTCGCGTGGACTCTCAGCGCGGGAACTGTGGGAATCTGATTGGGCCGCTGGGCCGTCGTTCTTGGGGCGGCCCGAGTCTGAGTGGCCTGAACAGCCAGATGTTCGATCCAGTCCCGATGACGAGCTGATGGAAGTGAAAAAGGGTCGTGTAAACGCTGTGGTCGCAGATGAGGATCACACTACCCACTTCTTACATAGCGTGTCCGATTGGCACAAGTTGAAAACCAGAGTAGCATGGATGCTTCGGTTGAAAGATATTCTTCGTGATCGAGCTGCTGAGAAAGGAAGGGGTAATCCTGAAAGGTCTTCACTCATGCACGATCCTACGCGTTTGACAGTAGACGAGATGAACAGAGCAGAAGCCGCTATCATCCAGCATGTTCAGAAATCATCCTTTCCAGTCGAGCTGTCTTCAAATTCAATGAAGAAGTCCAGCGCTCTCTACAGACTAAACCCATGCCTGATGGACGGCATTCTCAAAGTCGGTGGTCGTCTGGAGAATTCTCAGTTGTCAGCTTCGTGCAAACATCCGATTATTCTGCCGAAGAAAGGTCATGTCACCGATGCTGTTATCCGAGATATGCACGAGCGTAGAGGCCATTCGGGTAGGGAGCATGTTCTGGCAGCACTACGCCGGAAGTACTGGATAATAGATGGCAACGCAGCGGTTCGCAGAGTGCTTTCGAAGTGTGTCCGGTGCAAAAAGCTACAGGCTCCGGTAGCCACGCAGATTATGTCCGATCTACCAGCAGAGAGAACGATGGTCCAGAAAGGTGCGTTCAGCCATGTGGGAACGGACTTCTTTGGTCCGTTTTATGTCAAGGTGGGCAGAAAGCAGTTCAAAAGATTTGCTGTTCTGTTTAGCTGTCTGTCCAGCCGTGCAGTTCATATTGAGGTCTGTGAGAGCTTGGACACGAGCTCTTTCATTAACGCATTGCGGCGGTTCCAGGCTCGCAGGGGCCAGGTAACCTACATAAGGTCAGACAACGGCACCAACTTTGTGGCAGCCGAGAAAGAGCTACGCGAGGAGCTGAAAAGGCTTCAGGAGAAAGGGGTGCATGATTTTCTTCTGAAGGAGGGTATCAGATGGGGTATTCAACCCACTGGTGCGTCCTCTCACGGGGGAGTGGTGGGAAAGACAGATTCCGCAACCATAAGAAAGGTGGCCTGAATTCGCGTTCTGACGGGAGCAAAACATTGACGGGAATGAAGTCGCTTCGCAGCGCTAACTTTATGCGAGGTTGAAACCATTTTGAACTCGACTCCGATCACCACTGTGTCGAGTGATCCAATAGACCTGCAGCCACTGACTCCAAACGATTTGCTTCTGCTGCGCGGTGGCCCAGTGCCAGATAGCATCTTCAACGCCAGGGACGGTCGGTCAGTTCGCAGGTGGCGGCAGATGCAGTATTTAGCTGATTTGTTCTGGAGACGCTGGGTTCGTGAATATTTGCCTTTGTTACAGATGAGACACAAATGGAATAAGGTGGAAAGGAATCTGGCAGTAAATGATGTAGTACTTATCGTAGACATGAACTCTCCGCGATGTAAGTGGCCTCTGGGCCGAGTAAAAGAGGTGTTTCCGGATAGGAAGGGATTCGTCCGATCTGCCATGGTGCAGACCGCTACCTCGGCCCTCAAAAGACCTATCTCGAAGCTTGTTCTCGTTCTAGAGGCTGAACAGTGAAGACGAGCAGTAGACATCGGTCAAGTAGGCTTCTATCGGCTTAGTTAGTTTCAGGCAATCATGTTACATTGCAGATTGTAGAATGTTTATTTGTTTCGGCCAATGTTGAAAGCCGTTTCGACAGACATTTGCAATGTCTGTGCTGCTGCGCATAGTTCGCTGAGTCGTCTATGGTGTTACGACAGTATTTCAGCGATGCATTGGCCTAGAATATTGGAATCGCCACGGTGGATGTTCGATTGCGTGAGCGCATGTGGCCCGTCCCGATGACAAGGACGAACACAGTACATTATTACCGTCCTAGTGTTTGTGTATGTGTGTTGTGAGCCTGGTCGGGTCAAGGTGGGGGTGTTGCCGCCTTGAAAGACGTTATCATGCCAATTTAATATTGTTTCCATTCATATTCATTTTGTTTCCTGGTTTTCCTGTTTTTGGCTTTATTTGTGTTATCGTTTTAATCGCGCGCTGCAGTTTTAGCTCTCGCGCGCGGCGAATCTCGAGCCAACAGGAAAAAGTTCATGTTTAAAAGGTTAAGAAAGTAGATTTAAGTTATTCGGATTAGCGTTCGGATAGCCACTGACCGCCGAGTGCATATTTTAAAGTCGGTAAAGGAATTCCTTGATTGAGTTTTAAATTGTCCTCTGTTTAAGTTAAATATTTCGTGTGAATTTAGTTATTGTGTAAAGGTAATGAGTTTGATTGTATTTGTTTTGCATCGGTATACGTCTCTTTTTCTCAGTTCTTTCATTCGTGTGTTTTATTTCTAATTATATAATTTGCTTATTGTATGTTGTATTTGTTTCAGAAACGAACTATGACTATGACTTAATAGAATATTGACTAACGGCATTAAAAAAGAAAGGAAAAATACATTTGCCTATGTTGGTTTTATCGGTGAAGTCAGTTTTGCGACGAGAAAGAAAGGCCATCAAAGGCGGCTACAATGTGCTTAAAACACGTTTAAGACATATGGAGAGTGACCTCGTTGCTCATGTTAAATCCATTATTTCAGCAATTATCAACGTTTAAACTATTGTAACTTTTTCAAGACTTTTGTATCTGATAACGAGGTACTCTGATCCGGGATACTGTCCACCACTTTTTAATATCTCTAATCCTTTGGTTTCCGGGTGGTTCCGGGCGTAGGCAGAGACGCTGTCTATACCATCAGCGAGAGTCTAAAAGTACGCGGTGGCAATCAACCGAGCACTTTGAAACGTCCTTAACGTAAAAGAGAGATGCATTTGTCAGAAAAAATGTTGGTAACCGTGGGCCTTCTACACCTTGATAAGTACGTTTTACTATGTAACTCAATTATTCTGGGAAAAAAACGTATAATCCCTTTAAGTAGATCACTGACACTGATTCATGACTAAAAAAATACACGAATCAAGCATGTTCTATTGCCCTGGCAAGCATTATTAAGGCGACGCTACCTTGCATTGCATCCCCTCGCACGCTGAAGACACGAGCTTCTGCTGCGTCGCAAATCGTGAGGCCATATCACTTGGCACACAATTACCATTTCTGCCAAAAATATTGGCGATATACTGGTCTAAGCCAAGAACTTTACCAAGATACTTTGGCTATTAGGCATGCCTAAGTGCCAAGTTTCTGCTGTAATGGTGACTTTGCTTTTTGTATGCGGAAAAACCAGGTTGAGTGCAGCTAAATTTAAAACTGTATGCAATAAGCATAGTAATAATGCAAATTTGAAATTACGACTTTTTGGTCTGCATAGACTAGCATGGTCAATTGTTACCATTTGAATGCAAAATACATGTGTCAGGAAAAAGTTATGTGGAATTTTCCCATGATTTTGGACAACGAAACTCTTACAAAACAGTGAAATAATTGGGTCTGAATTTTGGTTACGCACTGCCTTAAGTGCCTTAATGGACGCGCCGCCACTGTGTACTTCATTTCCCCAGATTCACTTAAGTTGCTGAGATATTCCAAAGTCGCCGATCACATTCCGATGGAACTTAATTATCGATATTCGCCAGAGAGCTTTCGCTACTAGAAGCATTGCTCTTAAAATTACAACGTAGCATATATTGGTCAGGGGGCGGTTCTCCCATGTAGCAAAAAGGTAGGCAATGCCTACCCAGTCCGGTAGCCATCTCCCGATACCGATATTTATCTCCCTTTTTTTCTTTTTTAATCTCTGTTTTATATGATTCTTTGCTATCATAATATTTTTCTATCAGCATATTTTTCCCACCAAATTTTCCATATTTTCCAAGAAAATGTTCTTCGAAACCATAAATTAAGCACAAATGTAAGAAAAACCTTACCTAAGCTTGCCTACCTCGTCCTACTAGATTCTCGACCAGCCTGTGTATAAATCTATAGGGATCTGCTGGTAGATAGTAGCTGTAAGGTCGGCAAATAGACTAGAAAATCGACAATTAGACACCCTTTTCAAGCGCAATAACTTCAAAAAATAAATATGACTGCAATACCAATGGTTATTTTAGGCCCGCACTAGCTTGCTACATAGGGGTTCAATCATTATTTCAAAAAACACTTTTTGAATGAGTCATCATTCTAGAAAAACGACTGTATTACCGCGCTGCAACAACAGCGAGAATCCGTGTCATCCCGCGGCTCAGTTCACGTGCCTTTTTGCGTAAAAATTCAGCTTCATCCAAGAGAAATTCGTTAAATTAGGAGTGCTATACCTACTGCTATAGCCCAGCGGAGGCCGTATATAAACGCCATAGCTATGTGTGAAAGATGGGTTGGTTGGCGTTGGAGACGGGTTGGAAACTGCAGCTTCTAGGCGCCTATAGTATGAAGCATTATCGATGCGCCTATGTTATGAAATATTATCGATATGAGATGTGAATATTATGATTATCGATGTTTTGTATGATAATGTTGCCTTGCGTACCTAGTCTCAAAGGGCCCAGCGCCCGAACCCTGTATATTGTTAGCTCTGGCCAATAGAGAACATCTACGATGAGCACTGATAGCAGCTGCCGAACAGAGCCCTCGATAAAGACTATAAACAAACCCATACATTGCTCGGTATACGGTTTGGTTTATGTCTTTGGTGCGCCATTATAGGTAACATCTTCGTTACTCTGATTTATAGTGACGTCGTTTGAGTTTGAAACAAAACAAATGCAAAACAGAATATAAGTAAAAATTCAACTTAAGGGGCTCCAGACGTGAATTTTATTGTAACCAATGATCAAACCAATAGCTTCTTACCGTAATAAAAATATGTTTGACATTTCAAAAGAGTATGTGCACACTCCCTTTAATCATCATTACGTCAGTATTTATGTGCATTTATAGTTAGCAGTTGCAAATAAGCTGTTGCGTTTCAGCTCTTGACTACCAATGATTTGATTTCATCCTTATTTGCGACCACGGGCGTCAGTTTCTGAAAATGATTGGTAGGGCTCCAATGCTAACTTAACCCGCGCGGCGTAGGGGGGGGGGGTAAATATTACCCCATCCCGGATTTTCTCAATAACTTGAAAACTATAACAGATAGCGTCGTTAAATTTCAGTACCTTATGCAGCATCAATTTGACGTCTTCCTAAAAACAAATCATCGAAAATTAATCAGAACTTTGGGAGATAATGACGTTTTGATGACGTCGTGTCATGCCATTTTGGGTGGGAAAACCATAAATGTTTGATGCATCGTACAAGGTATAGCTTAAACGCAAATTGCAAACATAAAACTGAAATAGGAAGGCAATTGAATTGTCTACAAAAAAAATCATTTTTCAGCCCATAAAATTAACAAATTACTAGTTAAGGGGACTGTCCCACCTTAACATTATACTTGAGTTGAGATAGCCATTTTCCGTGCTTGGCATTGCAATTATGTATGGTATAAGTTAAAACAACCCACCGAGGCGGAATCACAAATAAATTAAGTTTGGTTTTTTGACATCCCAACAAAGGAACCCTATAGTGTATTAGCATTAGGGTTCTTAATTCATGTCGTCATCTCTCTTTACCAATGTTTGTTGAAAGTCGACTTTGTTTTTACATTTGGGTGTACACTAGTAAGATGCATGGCATGAAGCAGACGGAGCGAAGTTATTTCATTTTTCGTCCGGCAACTGATAGCAAAAGCATTGTTGTTTGTTGCAATAGTAAAACAACACTTACCTTGCACCTTTCTGTGGCATTTAGTATTTTTATTTCTGTTCTCATCTGTGGAAGGTGAATCGAGGTCGAACACGTGTTGATCATTCGGTTGTATGATTGTGTTTAATTTATGGATGATGCGTTTCTGTTGTTGGTGTCAAATATTTTCACGTAGCCTATACCATGTGTTATTTTGCGATAAAATTATCAGTGTATACTTTGCTAAATCAGTGCAGTTGAAACGGTATTATCCCTGAAAACCCACGCAAGCAGCTGATCGTTCCAAGTCGCAGGCAAGCAAAGCAAAGCAACACGCATTGCTGAGATGATATCTACGGATGTAATACGTGGAACACTGATTCTAATGTCCAAGACAATACACAACGTAGGTGAGGCCGCTTCGCGGCCTCACTCACTCCGTCTGAATAAGCCATACACTAGTCATACATATAGCAGCGTGAAGGTTTTATCTATTTCCAAAAAAATCCTTCATATGACGTCATCAGCCCAAATACTACAACGTATTTTTTTTATGAAATTAAGCACTGTTAGTGAGAAACAAATGTCATAATCGTGTTCGGCAGCAATTTTAATATTTAGCACCACATGCGGCGTACATTTTATAACTTTTGAAAAGGTGGGACAGTCCCTTTAACTGAAATGTATAGGTAGGTTCAAACTGACTGGTCATATTATGTTGTCGTTTTTTGTAAAGCACAGCAATACAATTTCGATGCCGTCAAATGGTAAACTATCGCCATCGGTAACCAACTAATATGCATCTGAAAAATACGTTCCTCATACATAATTTTCACAAGTCAGCAGAAGTTGGGAAAATTTAACTGACTCCTATCAAATCAACTGAGGCCCCTCTCAGACCACCGGGTTCTCTCTGGCTTAGGCAATGGCCCTCTAAGACCAGCCTGGGGTTCACTCAGGCCTGGCAAGAGCCACTCAAATCGACCGATGGCTCCCTCAGACCGACTAAGCTCACATCTAGACCGGCTAAGGACCCCTCCAGGCACACAGAGGCCCCTCAGGCCGAAACAGAGTTCGTCAGGCGGACTGGACCCCCTCAGGTCGACCAAGGGTCCCCTCAAGCCAACCGAGGTTCCTTCAAGCCGGCCGAGGTTTCCTCTAGTCAACCAAGGGCCCCTCAGACCGATCAGACCGTCTGAGGCCGCTCAGGCCGTCAGGGGCTCAGGCCGTCAGTCAGACTCAGGCCAAACAATGGTTTCTTAGGCCGACTGGAACCCACTCAGGCGGACGTCCCAATTTGTGTGGACTTTTAACGTTACGCCTATGGGGGTTGCATGGAAAGAATTGTCTTCAGAATGCCACTGCCTCCCCCCTCATTTTCGGAACGTGGCAGAGCTCTTAGACCGAGCTATCCTCCAGGCCCAACGAGGCTCGCTCAGGCTGACCGATGGCTCGTCAGGTCAACCAAGGACCCCTCAGGCTGACCTCGGTTAACCTCCTGCATGGCAAGAATTGACTTGGTGGAAAGAAATCTTGATCCCTCTGGCCACGATGACCCGATGCCCTTTGATGGCTGCTCGGGCCCTCCCCAAGAGATAAAGTTCCGCCCCTGTATAAGACATGTGAACGCGAGCTGCCTGGAGAGAGAAGAGAAGAGCTCGGGATGCGGCATCTGGAGCGGACAGTGGTAGCAGTGATGTGCTGTCACAGACTGCTACAGCTGTTCGTCTCCGGCCTGTCACTGTTACGAACTCTTCTGACTCTGACTCTGACAGTGACATGGACGATCCCTGCCCACTGACTGACGAAGTTCGAATGACTGACGCTAGGACTGAAGCTGACTCAGGCAGTGGTGATAACACGGGACAGGCGGTGGAGGGTCGTGACGAGGACTTGGACGCAAACACTGAGCCTGACACTGGTTTAGGAAGTGGGGTGACACAGGTGCTGGCTGGACCTGAACAGGGACAGGCGACAGACACTGACCACGTGGACACTGCACCGGATAGCTTTCCTGACTCCATTGACACTCACAAGGAACGGCTGTACTCGTTTGGCGCAAAATTGATGACATTTCTGGTCAGATGCTGACACTTATGTCAGAGTTCGCAACTCTCCGCCGTGAACTCGATCCCAGTGGCTCCAAACAAATTGATGACCTAAAACAGTCGATTGATGGCCTACGTACAGCGGTTGTGTTGGCAGCCAGGCGATCTGGTGATGGTGGGTGGTGGGACAGAAGACATGGACTCAGACACGCCCTCTGATGAGTTCGAGTGGCTTGTCGTGGAACGTACAGACTACAGACAGTGGGGACAGCACCTGCACTACATTTGGGGGGAGGGGTGGTGGAAAAAAGCAGAGCTCTGGATCCCTACTCCAATATGTCTGGGCCGACATAAAAGACAGAAACTAGTGACACACCAGAGCTCTGAACGACACAGACTGATCTAATCTCCAACGGGCGACGATAAACGTGCCGACGATAGAACATGCGACCTCTGCCATGACGACTAAAGCCAAGAAGATGACGTAAAAAAAACATGACAGTTGTTTACAACGGTGTCCTGCGTGGACATTCGTACGCCGACCACACTCACCAGCACCTCCTGTTCGACACCCTTGGCTTGGACGTAGGTAATCAACACCAGACAGGACAAGCTGCTGGACAGACCGTAGACGTCATGTACGACGCTTTCCAAGACGAGGTTTCGCGGCACCTCAAGACAGAAGAGGACATCAAAGTCAAAGTCACTTCTTCTTCGTCTGACTGCGAAGCAGTCTACTCTGGCTGTAATAATGGATTCCGCCGGATTTGGCGCGAAAAATTAAACCGTGAACACGTTCATCTCGATGGTCGTGATCACAGACTCGAGGCGTTACAGGCCCGTTATCAGGGGAGAAGGGAGCTGGGTGGACGGTTATCTGGAGCAGCTGCACCAGGTGATTGGCCTGTTTCAGAGCTCTGGGCTCCTGAAGCGCCAGCTGCGGAGAGCGTCCGCTCAGCTGGATGAGATCAGTCTGTCTCTGCAGCGCCTGGTGGAGACACGCTTCATTGAGTACATGGTTGTCGCTGTGAAGAAGGTCCCGCATAACCGTGCTGCTATGCTGAATGTGCTCCAGGACATGCTTGTCCAGAAGACACTTTTCAGCGGCGCTGCTCATCGTGCCCTCCGGACGCTGCAGAGTCCAGAGTTCCTGATGTCATCGTTGGTGATTGTTGACGTGATGACCCCGGCTGTAGCTCTCAGTAAGGCAGGCCAGGCAGCTGTGTACACAGTTTTTCAGGACCAGCGCGCTGTCAAAAAGTACCTTTCCACACTCCGACAGATCACTGGCGAATCTTTCTCTGGTGAGCTGGAGAAGGAGGGGGCAGGGGTGGCAGCCGGCACCTTCCGGGATGCAGAGGTTGGCATTACCGAGCGATACGAGTTTCGACGGACAGACAGACAGACAGACCACGCAAGTAATGGGGACAAGATGGACTTGACGGACGCTGTCACGCTATCCAGCGACGACGTGACATGGCTGTAGCGATCCTCGAGCTCAGTGACAAGTATCTAGACCCGACTGACTTGGAAAACAGATATGTCACGTTTTTGACATGGAGAGGATCACTGCATCGGACGACTCAGACTATGGGGAGGCTGAGTTTTCGGACTTGGTCGGGAAACGGACAACTGGGAACGTGGCATTACCAGCAACTCCATGCTCAGGTAATTGCATCGGTGAAAACTGTCCCCGTCTGACCGCGCAGTATCGCTGCTTCAAGCAGCGCGTGTCAGATAGATCTACGGAGGAGTTCGCTTCATTGTGGCTCCCAGCAGACTCGTCGAGTGGTGTTCGAACCTGGTGTCCTGAGAATGTACTGAGCAGTTTTCAGGATGTCAGGATCGGACTCCACTGGGACATCCCGGATTTGGTTGAGGTAGCGTAGATTTGTCTGCTCATGTCACGTTCCCAGTCGGACACAGAACGAGTTGGAAAAACCGCAAAGCGTGTCAGTGAGGGGCGCTATGAGGGGAAATTTAACGAGTCCAAAAGTGACGAAAAAGACCGTGCTAAGAAGGAGGTGTTCCTTATTAAGAACAGTGCACCTTTGCGGTTTTTCCTCGCCAATGACGTAGCAGACAGGTGGACCAGACAGCACCGACCTGCGGTGAAACGGACTGTGACGGACGACCAATCCCTGACTGTAAAGAGGCTGAACCGGGCTGCGAAAACGTTGAAGTTTATGTTTGAGGCGTAAGCATTGAAAACCGCCGTTTCCAGCGGTTGTCAACTTCGCGGCTGAAAGGAACATGTACTTCTGAGTTTTAGGTTTTGGTTTTAGTTAAACAAAGATGTGGATGGAACACGTTATATTCGGCTTTAAAAATGTCCAATGTTGAGAGTAACTACAATGTATTCGTTTTTATCATCAGAAGTCACTGAGAGCCGCTCTGCCGCTGTGGTGCAGTATGTGATGGGAGAGGGACAGTCTCCGAGAGCCGCTCTGCCGCTGTGGTGCAGTATGTGATGGGTGAGGGACAGTCTCCGAGAGCCGCTCTGTCGCTGTGGTGCAGTCTGTGATGGGAGAGGGACAGTCTCCGAGAGCCGCTCTGCCGCTGTGGTGCAGTCTGTGATGGGAGAGGGACAGTCTCCGAGAGCCGCTGTGGTGCAGTATGTGATGGGAGAGGGACAGTCTCCGAGAGCCGCTCTGTCGCTGTGCGTCAGCCATTAGTGCGCGCTTGGATGATGCATGTGTTTTGTCGTTTTCATCTTCCGCCGTTTATAACGGCGGGGCATGACGCCGCTGTCATACTGCGCAGCCCCCCTCAATTTGCCTGGCAACACTTGAACTGTGTCGTCACCACTTCTACAGCGAGCCGGCTTT
>VOPJ01007067.1:0-15071 GCA_014673585.1 Semibalanus balanoides | reverse complement strand
GGCAAAAAAAGACTCCCTCCCTCAGCTCATTGCTACCATGGAACAGGTTTTGGGACTCTTTGGATGCCTGGTTCCACTCCCACGGTTTGAAGGTCAACACCGGTAAATCCGAACTCATTGTTTTTGGCTCCCGTCAGAACTGTCGTGGTCGTTGAACTGTCCCCGATCTCCATTCAATTTCGCGAGGATTTTATCTGTGAGGGCCCTACGGTGTGAAACCTTGGCGTAGTGTTCGACAAGCACCTCACCTGGGACCCTCACGTGTCTGCTCTCGTCAAAAAATGCAGCGGTATCCTCATCGGCCTGTCCCACGTGCGTCATCAGATCCCGCCTGACCTACTGCCCACCCTGGTCAATGCCGTTGGTTCTTCGCACGTCGCGATACTGTCTTTGTTGTCCTTTGCGAAACGGGTCAGAGAAAAAACATACAGCGGCTCCAAAAGATCTTGAAATTTCGCTCTGCGCTTTGTCTCTGGCCGACGCAAATTTGACACATATCGGACGTGCGAGATGAGCTGGGCTGCCTTACCGCCCGCCAGTTTGTACGAACTTCCACTCATTAAATTTCTGCACAAAATTTCCGCTGCACCGGAGAGCAGTGGCTCTTTTTCTCTCAGCTTCAGGTCAACTCTTCTCTTCGCTCTCGAACCACCCGGCAGGACGCAGATCTGTCTCTCCCGCGCGCGAGAACCGAGGCGGGCAGACGGCACCTTCTTTTCTGTACGGCACAACTGTACATTTACAACCGCCTCCCGCTGGAGATTCGCGACTCATCCCTGGGAGCTTTTAAGCGAGCAGTATCAGAGCTTTTTAATTGTGTGAAGCGAGGATGATGAGTGTATGACTGCGTGTGTGAGTGTGAGTGTTTTATGGTTTGTTTTATATAGCTAGCGTGTTCTTTTATATTCATTTGACCTTATTGTACATATGTTGTATACACTAGCGGATCCAGGGGGCGGCAGGGGCGTTAGCCCACATTGCCTGAAATTGACGAAATTTGACATATATTCAACTGTAGAGGGAAGTCTAATAAACTTTCACTAAGGCATATTTGTCTTTAACCGTTCAGTAAGGTACAAGGAAGCCAAATCCGATGAGTTTTTCGAATTTTATGAAACTTTTCGAAATTTAGCCCCCCCATGCCCAGGTTTTGGATCCGCCAGTGGTTGTATACCGAGTGTCTTTTTAACATGTCTATCTTCTTAACCCTGACCCGACACTCGGAATAGCCATTTTACAATGGAGAGTGTTTTAATTGTTTAATACAAATACAAATGCAAATCAGCGGACCGAGTGTGTGGCTGTGCGGCGGCGGCGGTGGGTGTGCTTCAGTGCCCCATGAGGACCGGACAAGTCGGCGGAGAGAGCCGACTAGCCCAGCATCGCAGTCATCGACACCAGCCGACGCCGACTGCAGCTGCAGTTTTATAGACGGCAGCTGCAACTCAATGGCTTATCGCTATGGCCTCCAGTTTGATTTTGATTTTGAGTTTGAAGCATTGATAAAAACTTGCACTTTCAGGTCTTTATTTCACCAATGAAAAATGTATTTATGTCCTTGTATATTTACAAATGCAGCTTCGCTTTTTTCTCGAAACATGTAAAACCACTTCTTTAAACGAGTTCAACAGTTACTGCCAAGTTATGAAAATGTCCAGTCCCTGTAGGAAAATACAGGGACTGGACATTTTCTTGGACAATATATTTGGCTTAAAGGGAGTTGCCTACTCACATTGTTCATGTGGAGTTGTTGCACACTAGTCTGATAGAACATATTTTTCTGAATTTAGCATGCTACTTCATTCCCCAGAATCACTTTAGTTTGCTGAGATATTCCAAGTCGCCAATCACATTCTGGCAGAAATATTAATTATCAATAGTCGCCAGAAGCTTTCGCACTAGAAGCATTCTCTTAAATACAACGCTAGCAATATTGTTAGCTCTGGGCCCAGTGCTCCATTATAGGTAACATTTTCGCTACTCTGTTTATAAGTGACGATCGTTTTTGAGTTAAACAAAACAAATGCAAAAACAGAAAATAAGTAAAAATTCAATAAGGGGCTCCAGACGTGAATTTTTCGTAACAATAATCAAAGCAGTAGCTTCTTACCCGTAATAAAAATATATTTTGACATTTCAAAAAGTAGGCACACTCCCTTTAAGCGGAATGTTTCACTTCTCTGGAAAGTTGTCCAATGTACGCCGCTTGTGGTCCCCAATATGAAGTAATTGCTGCCGAACACGATCTGACATTTTTCTCACAAAAACAGTGCTCAATTTTCATGAAAACTAAGTTTTAGTATTTGGGCTGATACGGTCTATGAAGGAATTTTTGGAAATAGAAAAAACCTTCACGCTGCCAATATGTATGACTAGGTTGATGGCTAATGTATAAGCCAAATGGTAAAACAAGTCTACTTTCATTCAACATTTGATAAAAAGGGGATGACGACATCGGCTTTAAGCGGCTACCCTAATACACTAGGGCCTTTTTTTTGCAGATGTCAAAACCAAACTCAAATTTTACTTTCGATTAGAACCTCTGTGGGTGTTTTAAACTTCTACCAATACTTAATTTCAATGGAAATCCAACAACTTGGCCATCTCAACTCAAATCTTTTGTTAATGTGAAACATTCCCTTTAAGGCATTGCACCACACAGTACACATATTGTACACAATGGCCCAGTGTTCGTCACCGGCAGCGGCTGCGGCTGCGGCTGCACCCGATCCAGGATGCTGAGGAGGGCCACCTGACCTTGAACACTGTCTTCGGGGCCGGGGTGATTCGCGAGACCTGTGCATCGCCCGGCACGACCCTGTCCCGTGACATAGAGCGGCGAGCGAGAGAGAAGAAGAGAGAGAGAGATCAGAGATCTGCGGACGCCATTGTCGACCATATGCACCCATCCTTGGGCCACTTGCTGCGGGCCGCCGCTGCCTGCTACTCCACCACCCACTGCAGGGTCAGCCCACACCGGCCAAGAGCCCACAACAGAGCCAGCCAGCCTGGAGCTGAGAGGATGGAACGGCGCGGCGTGCCGACCGGAGTAAGGACCGGTCCGATCCGGGTGGCGCGGAAGGGCGCGCGGCTGAGCGGTCCGTGTCATGTGACGGCCAGCACCGAGTGGTGGTGGCCGGCGACCAGCTGGGAACCGGTCCATCGGACGATCGGGGGGTCGTGAAAACAGGTCTGAGGTGGTTTAATGGCAGGGCACACACGCCTGGTCGCGGCTCTGAGTCGGACAGGTGGCCACTACCGTCCCGACCAGCTGGATCTAAGATCCTAAAGTATATGGCGGTCATTAAAGGAAGACAATTATTTAATGTAGTCATTATTATACTACTTAATTCAAATTTTACTCCAAATTATTTATTTGGTCTCTTATCATTTGATGCTGCTGACCTGGTGGGTCATATACGATTTAATTTTCGGACAAGAAACTGAAAAATAGGAATGAATGTGAAAACTGATCAAATATATAGGGATTTCTTCCATCATCCATTCATCTATCATGCTAAAAGTCAATAAAAGAAATGTTTAACCTTTCTGAAAGTTGTGAAATATACGACTGTTGTAGTAGAACATATAAAGTGCTGCTGAAAACGATAATGATATTTGTTTCTAAAAAAGTAATTTAACTTTATACAAATTAAGATGTTAAATTTGGGACAATGACGTCATTATTGAGCTAAAGAGAGCTATAGAGAATAGGCACAATCCTTGAAGACAGTTCTGGTGACTTGAATACAAACAAGTATTTTGTTATCGTACTCGCAGCAAGTAATCCAACCAAGGTTCGAAAAATATAAGTCTTTTTGTTTTCCCAGGACTGACAATCTCGAAGTCGCTGTCAGCCAATCAGCGGCGGCACTATAGCCTAGACGTATTTGTCAAATTATAAATTTAATTGCTTAAAAGCGCCGGCGCTTTTAAGCAATTAAATGCCCGTTCGGTCAAGTTTTGGTAAAAATAATTTGAGTAATTAAGACTTTCCAATAACGGCCGAAGGCTAATGGCTATCTGTATCTGTATAATGGCTATCTCAGTTAAAACCAATACAAATGTGAAACATTCCCTTCAATGACGTTGTATAGAACACTTGGTAGACTTCCAGAAAGCCTCCAACGGCACCCCTAATGGAACGAGCTGGTTAGGGATGAAGGTCGCTCTTGTCATGAGATCGGTGAAAAGCACGACCGTCGACCATGTCCCCTTAGTGCCTGACCACTACTGAATCGGATAACCCGACTCGACTTCTCGCCTTTGACACAGGAGACCCGGAGTCATTACAAATATGGAATGCGATCTGAATCTCGTCGGTTTCAGTGAGCCAGCGTCGCCCCGCTTGCCGGGCCGGCGGCTGGGGTATGAGCGTTTGACGGGGTCACCGGGTCCAGCCGTCTGTTGCTCCCTCGACACGTTGCTCTACTACCCTGGCCCAGCCGTGTTGGACGTTCTCCAGCGCCGCCGAGCCGTGCCAAGTGGACCACACGCTGCCTTGCCCCAGACGCAACTACGACCGACGGTGGTCGGTAGACGACATACAGCAGGGGCGCAGTTCACACCGACACAGACAGCAGCTCTGACAGCACAGACAGCAGCTCAGACAGCTCGACAGCTCCAGGCCCACGGCGGGGAGGGGTCCAACCAGACCGTCACGTCGACCTGATCCCACTTGACCCTGATCCGACCCGACCAGACCGTCGCGTCGGCTCGTCCCTGCCCGATCCGACCCTAACCGAACCAGTCATATCATAACCTGTCTCGGCCTGATATTCACTCAACCAGCCCCTCGACCCAACCTTTACCCCGAGATGAGCCAATCTTTACAGGCACCCTGGGGACGTCACGTCTGCGAGCAGGCTGTCGATGTCAAGAGAGCTTGGACGCAATATGGTGCCAAGACCTGCTCTATTTTTGGCCCAGCAGCTAGGCCACCACCCCCATCTCGAGTGAAATGGTCGCTGCGACACTTGCGAAGACGCGTGTCGTACGCGCGGCTCGCGCGTCGCGATGTGGGAGCGACGTCAAGCCATCCACCCAGAAGTCTGAGACCTGGCACGGGTCAGCACCTCTGATTTGCTGACAAGACACACTGGTATCGTGCCCACGCGATTACACTCTGAGCAGGATGAACAGTGCAAAACGAAGTAGTATGCTCAGTGCTCAATGTGAAGGATTTTAGGTACGCTGGATGCTGAGGAAAGCAATGCAATGCATGGCAAGTCACTTTCCATGATTTGAGTGTTCTGTAATGGCAATGACAAGTTTGTGTGCATATAAAGCATACATGTGAAAAATCAATTAACATTCTTCAGTATTTTCCATGGTAAATTTATGCTAAATAATTGATTTCCTTCGCAAATGATAAGCTTTCAGCCAAGGGGCACTTAAAATTGAACTTCCTCGCATTGGTATGCTGATCGGTTGTTTGCTTGGAAAAGGAGCCGTGAACAGAAGCTTGTCACTTGAACTATGAATAACTCTACATAATTTTACATTCAATAATCAGGGAACAGTCAGCTAAAATATGAATAATTGTTTACCTCAATGTGACACATGCGGGGACGATGGTGGAATCAACTGATAATTTAGTCACGGTTCACGCTCATTTCACATTAGTGGGAAGACGAGATAAATGCGACACTAAGATGCCGACATCAGATCATGACGTGGAACTGACACATAGTGGCAGATGAAACACGTGAGACTGTATTCTCTGCCAAGTTTTGTACACAGCTATTATGTAGCGAAACAACAATCTAATATTCTGGGATACTTGCGGTACTTGTTATACCAGTTTGGCTATTTACGCATCTTAAGAATTAATATCATGCACATGGTCAGGAGACGTCAGGTTCAGCTGAACTCTTGCTTGGGACATCGAGACTCAGTTCCTCGCACTTTTGGAGCTATACACGACATCCAATAGTTTTCACTTAATAGTCGACGGTACCATGTAAGCTTATATTGCACATATTTGTACTCTGAATGGTTGTATTCCGCCAGCATAGTGACATTCCTCGGTTTAATTTGGTCTGTCTCTCGCTGAGGGAAGAAGCATGACATTGCTAACATGTAACATCGAATTAAATACAAGAACACAATGCAACTTTCTCTTTGAGTCATTCATTACGTCCCGCAAATAATTATATCAGTAAGACAAAATCGCTCAATTGTTCTCTCTGCGACACGATACCTCGTAAGCTATTTTGCCCGGGGTAACTAGACACTCTTGGCAATGTCCGCCGCGCCTCCGTGAGACCAAGTGGTCACAGAGCCAGACTAAGAAGCGCCTCCGGTGGAACTGAGTGGCCACTAAGCCGGACTAAGCGTCTCTACGTGAGAGAAAATATGCCGGTCTGAACAGATTTACAGGCGCGATTACTACACAGGTGTGCCCACTGACCACGCTGGGTTGACTTTTATTCTACGGATGTTCCTTAAGTTATATTTATTTGTTATTCAGATGGACTGTGGTGCAGCCAATGCAGCGGTAAAAGCTCGGGAATTGAATCACGAATACAATCAAACTTAACATGTGCGGAGTGGCGAGTGCTCATGATTGCATGGTGGTGATTGCTATCATCGAAATATGGCGTGCCAAATTCGTTGTGCATCAATACAAAATTACTGTGAACCGTAACGAAAACTGCGGGTGAAAGGCAAGGCTAATAGGTTCTCGTTCCACTTGAATATGTGAAATTCGTATAATGATCATGAATTAGCTGGAAGCTCTGAAAGTTTTGAATGTTTTTCACAAATATTTTAATTTGAACTGAAGGTTCGTTTATGATGTTCAAAGAGGCGGTGATTTAAAGCAAAAAATTGCAGGTACAATTAGTCGTGACTGATTTCGTCAAATAACCAATACATAATACATGAGGTGATTGTCATCGAGGTAAGGCACGGTAACCAATTAGGCACACCTGGAGGCTGGAACTATCAGCTAGGGCCTAGGTAGGCGAGGTAACAGATCGGACTGGCAGGGGCTTCGCCAATCCCAAGGGGGACAGGGGGACGTGTCCCCCATTTTTGAGCCAGTAGATTATCCCCCAATTTTCCTGACCAGCAAAGATTGCTGGAAATAAATTTTCAGTTGCACTCTGCTCGTTATTTTTACACCACCCCTCCCCACTCAACATCTTTTCGCTGATGTCATCACCCCCTGCTCTCAACAAGTTTTCGCTGACACCGACCATTGGCTTCTCTCCATCCCGTTCCCTGAATTTCAAAGGCGTCGTAGAGCCCCTGCGGAATGGGCTGGTCAGGAGACCTGGCGACGAACAAATCACAAACAGCATTATCCAGCGAGGACTTACTTCCGTGATACCGTGAGGTAGACGGAATGTCTCCCAAGTCCCAGTAAAACAATGTTTCAAAAACAACCCACACATACAAAGAACTTTAGAACAAGCCAGATCACTCGTTCTTGTCTCTGCGATGTGTCTGCACGCGACCTTCAAAGATCCCACAGGCTGTACTCGGTACCGGGGAGTACACTCGCAGTGATCATTGATCCCACAGGTTGCACTTGCTACCGGAGATCACAGACACAGTGAACACAGCCGTGCTGGTCGCTTGTTTGTTTACCGCTGTCAACACAAGGGTCACGCTACAAACCCATCCCGCATACCGCGCCACATCAGGCCGACAGCACCCCTGTCGCCGTCCGTACCGACACCTGGCGGCGGGGACAGCGGCAGTGCCGACACACGGGCACAGTCATCGCAGCTGTCGTCCGACCCCATCGCTAATATATGCAGGTCGACACAGGTCAACAAACTACAGCGGAATTCAGATGCACCCGAGAGCAATACACTCATGAATATTTATGTCGATTCCGGCGAAACTGTTTAAGACTGGATGTAGAAATGGGTAGTTCGGTGTGGATCTATCGGGCATCGGAAGCAGTGGGTGATGGGCTTAAGCTAACCCCCGCCAATGCAGGGGGTGGATGTCACATTGCCACCCCTCCCCCACGTTTTTTTCTTCTCGGAAATAGCTCGCGTATCCTATCAATCGATTGCGATGAAACGTTCATGTTGATGGCTACTTATCGAAGCATTATGACAGATGCTCTAATTGATAATTCGTGTTTATATTCTCCATGACCTATGACCTGTTGTTTCTCAAGGTCATGTCAGGCGTAACTGGCGTCCCGTAGTATCGGTGTATGTAACTTGAGCAGTTTCCGAGGGTTCACTGCTCAGAAGCATATGCACAGGTGTAAACAAGAGACATTTAGGCTTTCCACTGAGATTGTGACCTCCAATGACCTGCGGATGACTTTGTTGGCCTCTAGCATTTTCTATGACAGTTTGTGGCGCTGATTTCAAATTTGGCATCCATTTAAAAGTATTATATGTTACACTGCGGTCATGCACTTTCACAGGTCAACCGAGGTCACTGACGTCCGATGACCTGATATGACCTTTTTGGAATCTGGTAGTTTCTAGGACATTTTGCGACGTTGATTTGAAATTTGGCATCCATTTCTCATAATGATATGCTCATTCACGATTCTAGCTCGATTAAATTCATAGTTTTACGCATTTTCAATTTCGATGACCTCCAGGTTATTTACATGACCTCGCTTTTTAATCAACGATCTAGCTCAATTACCGTCGAAACGTCAGGGGCAGTAGTCAGTAGTAACCCCTCACTCTTGCACGGTCACGTAAGTATCGGACGCTGTACTGGTGAGCGTTAAGCTTTCACACTCGAACCCACTTATAACTGGAAATGGCAGCTTCTCTCCAATCTAGAGCTTCATCAGATTCTACAGAAGACTGTGGTCGAGTTCGGAGATGGTGACAATGCGGGAGAACTAATTAATCTTCAATCATATTTCGTTCCAGTATCAGCACTCGGCAGGATGTCGTCGAAGTTTGACAACGCAATGACAACCTTCAGTCTACACCCTTTGTCCGCTCACAATAGGCCTGTTCCTGTGGCGCCTCTAGCCTCCTCTAAGTTGTAGCACGGATTATTATGTATAATCAGTGGTTGCTGCAACTTGCAACCGTCTGTGTAAAAGGATAGGACTGAGGCAAGTCGGAGCAGCTTGGAGCCGGGAGGAGGTTAGAGGCGCCACGGGAACAGGCCCAATGACTCGACAACAATGCCCCGGATTTCCCCGTCCTCACATTCTGTGAGTCACAGCTGCGGAGCCTCCCACCGGCACTCACCAAAGTGTGCTCGAATCCCAGCGCGGCCTCATCCTCCTCAGAGTCCAAGCCTGTGCTGGACTCCCTCCTGCCTGCGTCCACCGACCCACGCTTCATGTCTGGTGCCGCCGCCCGGCCGGCCGCCACACCGCCGCACACACTCACTCACTCTCGCACACACTCACACCTGTTCCCGGCCGGCACAGCAGCGCACCACCCCGACCACCTGCGAACGGGCACTGCCGCGCGCCGCCGCCGCCGCCAGCCGCGGCTGCCGCGAGCCGCGAGTGGTGCTCTCTGGTCACGTGCCGCGCATCAGCTGATCGGCGGTCAGCTGATCACCCGACAGGCTGCGGTGCCCCCGGCAGGACAGGCTCCTGTCGAACGGCGCTTATTGGGTTCGTTCTTCGAGCATTTTCAATGTATTTGGATCAGGGGCGCATGCAGGGGCAAAGGGGGGCACGTTGCTTAGACCGACTTTTTCACTAAAAATGTATCGGTGACGACTGACGTACCTTTTTGCGACTTGTTGGAGCCCTGCACCAATAAATTGCGCCTAATCCCGGGGAGATTTTGATTTTTCGCGCTATTCTTTTTTCGGGCGCCCTTTGCTAGGGGCCCTGGGATGCCGTGCCCCTTTGAAGGTCTGACTGCGCCCCTGATAGAAATAATGCCGTCAAATGTAGTGTAGGATATATGGCTCATCAAAATATCTGCCATGTTTATGAAAACAAATTGCATGGAATACTAAAAGTTAGTAGGTAGGTATAACGTTTTAAAATGCAATCATCTGCAATCACTTAAGACAGATACTTTCATGGTTTGAGAGTTTTTCGTTTTGTTTCTTAATTAGTGTCTCTTGGCTTGTATCCGGTATCCCTATACCCTAATTGTCGGGGTCATTTAGTCGTATCAGCTATCCGCCACAAAAGCTGTTTAAGATACCTGTCAACAAATAAACCGGATTAACGATTGATATTTGAGACGGCTTAATATTTCAATTCGCATACAAAGAAATAAAAGAGAGTTTAAGGAAACCGTCATCACCCAAAATAGATAGCGGAAATAGGCTGTCCCGCATGGCAGTAATGTGCTGCGGCACAGTATCAGTGCAAGAAATTCGACCGACCCTCCTCGTCGAACGTCACAGCCGAAATTCTGGAAACGTGAAGCTACCAAAAATGTTGTGAACCTTAACCCGCGCCCCACTGGAGAGTAAATTTACCCCCTCCCGGATTTTATAAATGACTTGAAAACTATGGCATAGGTATAGCGTCTAGCGGCATCACGCGTCCTTTGAGTATCTATCTTACGACTCCCGACCACATATAAATCTGTTTCAAGCTGCCCCTCAGACGTTGCTATAGAGCCTTGCCTCAGACGTTCTGATTAGTAATGGGCGGATTCAGAGGGGGGACGGGGCCATGGCCCTATCCAAACCACCCAAAATCAGCGCAAATTTGACACATTTCCTGAGATAATAGGACGTATAAGCAGCTTGTACTAAGTACAGTTTGTTTTTAAATCAGTTACTGATAGATAAGCAAGCGAAATCCGATAAGTTTTCAGAATTGTGCGAAACGTTTTTTGGATTTGCACCCCTCCCCGAAACTGACCAAAACCACCCGTTCTGGATTCGCCTACGCTGATTAGAACTCCTATATCATGCAACTCTCCGTTGAATTTATATAGTGTGTCACTGCTCACAGTGTGACACTAACGCGCTGATAATATGCCGCTGTGTTGAGCTAGAATGTGACGTCACAAATACAAGGAACATGCGCTGAACTGTTTTAATTTTGAATAATTGATTAGCTATTTTCGAATTTGTATTCATTTTTGCTTTAATTTACATTATTGAAAGTTATCCTTGGTTTTATGAACCCAGCGTATTGGAATCTACATTACAAATAAGTCCGAAACCTTTATCCGGTATTGCAGTTTACTGCACTGGATTGAATTTGTATGAAGATTTGGATGTCTATTTTGTAGTTTTGTATATACTTTGTGAAGAGCGAGAATGGCAAACAGTTTTATTATATACCTTTCAGCACTAACTTTAAAACTGGCTTAAAATTGCGCAATTCTATCAAATATGTTTTCAAGATCGTCATTGAATAACAACGTCGCGTATGATATTGTTGAATAGCATCCCCCCGAAACATTTAACATAAATAGGCTGGAAACAACCACACCGGATTTGAAAAGAAGATCAACTACCAGTACATACAACAACCACTATGGCAATATTGTTTTACATTATTTATGAATGCATTGTGAAGCAAAATCCGATGAACTATTTAAGGGAAATAATCACCGTTTATTTTTGTTAACAACAATTTCTTAGGCTTCAGTTATGGTTTAACAATGTCTTAATTTAAATTTTACAAATTAAATCAGATTATTCCCTTATTCAATGTTGTAAGTTTTAACTAATTATTAAAAGCAAGAACACATATTTCTTTCGAAGCTCATCAGCAGCGTTTTCCCACCGCTATTTAACCCTATTACTGTCGGGGGGTGAATCGGCCCCCACCCCTTGAGTTTTTTCGCGTACAGTTCATTCATAACTTAACCCAGAATCTTCAAACTTGCTGACTTTTCCTAAAATTTTATTGCGCATCGAATGGTGTGCTTTTTTCAAATTAAATCATTAAGAAGGGGTCCAAGACAGTTTTTAGGTGGGTGTGTTTGGCCGTTTTGTCACAAATTCTTTGCATGGTTAAGCACTCGTGGAGAGTTGTGTTGAAGGGAAGTGTTAGCGAAAACAGACATCGGTAGATAATGAATTGTTCTTTAAGATGGCAGTCTTGAAATTTCAAAATCTTGAATTTTGAAATCCGAAATTTTTGAAAAACTTTTTTCACAAAATGATGCAAGTTTTTTATTTTCATGACGCTTAAAAAATCGGAATATATGTAAGAGAAAACATGCCGAATAATATGTGTTGAAAGTTTCAGGGTGATATCTAAATATTTGATGACCTGATGTCAGGTCAAATATAACCCTCCAATATAAATATATGGTGAAAAATAGAAAACAAGGGTTTAATACATTGTATCGATTCAATTATTTTAGTATCATGTCACCTTAGAACCTTCTTGATGGATAGGATGAATCTTTTAGTCAGTGACCTTTTGAAAGGTCATTCAAGGTCACGAACACTTTTTTATCAATTAACTGTGACAGGAACATCACAGAGACTCGCAAATGGTCTCAAAATATTTGGCTCGTCAATACGCGTCTTTTGATATGCATTTTGACCGACTTATGTCACCTTGACCTTGACCTTGACCCAAGGTCAAATTTTCGATTTGTCAAAATTGGTATGATTCGAACCGCAATGACGAGAGAAACACGATGGTATTAAAATAAGTGCTCTATATACTTTAGATAAAAAGTTATTAACGAACAAACTTTTGCTGAAAAACAGGTTTTTAACATTTGTTGACCTCTACAGCCCAAACCATTGACCTGAGGTCATTTCTGATGCCATAGTGGCGAAAAACAATTAAAACCGCTTTACAATATTTTTCTGATTCCTCCTAGCTACCATAGTTTCCGAGATAATGGCAAGGTTTCCTGAAAATATAATGTTTTGACAAATATTACTTTTGATGACGTCATTTGACTTTGAAGATAGTGACCCAAGGTCACCAAATTTTGACAAAATATATTTCTTTGTCGACCCTAACCACATACTAAGTTTCATGTTTCTAGCTTTTATGGCAGCCGAGATCTGAAGGGGGGCCGAATAAGACCCCCCCCCCTCCCGACAGATTTGTATACTTTTCATCCCTCCAGGAATAGGGTTAAGGCGCGCCATATCTGGCGCCGGTGTTTCAAATCTGTTCGACGCTGGACAATGTCCGTGAAACAAATCGCCGACACTAAATTAAGCACAGGTAGGACGTTGTGAAAACGCACAATGAGCTTTTGATGTTATTTCCAGTTTTTGTAATGCTTGTTATTTTTTGGAATAAATAATTCTCTTTCATGATTATATAAAACACAGTGGTGTATACAACCAGTTTTTTTAACTCCTTATGTTGAAAATAAATCAATAAATTTTAAAAAATCGAGGGTCACAACCACTAAAAGGCCGCCATATTACACGCACATCTAACTGCTAATTTGGTTACGTGTTCATTAAATAGTTGTTATAGTTATATATAGAAGAAAAAATGGGCATATAATCGCAACAAGCAGAACGCAAAACATATTTTATATTCCATTGCCAACCCCCAAAAATACGGGAAAAGTCCGCAGTTCGATGAGGAACAAAAATGCTTGCAAGCCGCTTGCAAGTACCGGTCGTTTTAAGCGTGTCAATCGCTTACCAACTTTAACTTGATATATATATATATATATATATATATATATATATATATATATATATATATTTGCCAAACACGATGCAATATCCCATGCTTCGTTGAGCCGCACCATGCATGCATGCGACGTAAAATGCAAATGGTGTACTCACCGCGCATGGCAAAGTCACTGTACTGGAATGTGTCAGTAGAGGACGCAGCTCGTATTATCCTCCTCCTGGACGCTCTCCATAACTGCTTACTTCACTTTGTACGTTTGCACTCACACCGTACGAGTAGTCGCGACAATTCTATCACTATCGGTGTCAGCACAACACCTCCCGGCAGCCCGCGTGGCCTGTCGATGACTGTCCTGTACCGCTCCTGGGAGTCCGTTCCCCCTTCTCTCCTCTGTTTGTCCGTCGTGTGTTGACGACCTCCGGCGGCGGACCCGTAGCCGGTCCCGGTATCTTGGCCCGATTTCGCCCCCCCCTCCCTCTAGTGCGCGTTTTAAGCTAGCAACGTATTCGTATTCAAATAGTAAATACGCGTTTTAAGTTACTCAGATTTCACCTAAATTTGCACACAAGCCCAATGGCGTCAGAGCACAACAGTCTATGAAGTTATAGGTGCATATCATAAACGGTTCGACCAGCAGAGTCGAGTATTCAGCAGTACCTATCAAAAAGGTTAAATGCAGGGTACCCCATACGTAATTTCTCACCTCATTGACTTATAGAAACATTTCAAAAGCCAAAATTCTGGAAATAGAGTGAGGATTATACATACCTAAAACAAAACTCGACCAGCCCGTATCGCTGTTTGACGTCAGGTTATAAATGTCTCTTTTCCAATGGGTGATAAATAGTTGCGCGGTGTTCCTACAAAATATCATAAACCGCAGTTATATATGCAACTAAGCACAGAACCTAGCCAACGCGATTCCCAAAGCTTAGTACAGCACATCAGTATGACCTTACTCTACCAACCGTTCTTGATCTTAGGTCACAAAACACGTGCAAAAATAAAAAAACCGGTTCAGGCCAAAAAATTATGCGGTACCGGTTATAACTTCCTCGCTAATTGTGAAAGTAAGCGAGTCATCCCAGTGACATAATTTTCGCATTTGCACATTGAAGGTGCACAATAACATATTGCATCCGGAAATGTCACCGTTTGACCTTAGATCACGCCTATGTTTTTTAGCACGGTTTATTAGACAATGGCAAGATACCGCATTTTTTAACGATTTAGGGGAATCAACCTAACGGTTTAATCTTTGCAAAAGACAAAGAGATGGTGTGTAAAGAGCAATCTGACCGCCTCTGGTCTTCTCTTGACCTCGGGTCACAACATAAGTTACCATTATGGCACATGGGAGAATGACTGGGCACCGCACACTTTTTTCCCAAACTCACTTAGAGAAATCAATCAACTACCATCGTCTTCATCGAGTGACGGAGATTTCAGAATTCAGGGAGAATTCATGGAGATTTATGCTGTGTAAGTTCACAACACAAGGCGTCATCTTAATATCCTCTAGAGCACATGTTCGAGATAGGCTCCGTTTCGGCTGAGGCACAGC
>VOPJ01007066.1:0-26867 GCA_014673585.1 Semibalanus balanoides | reverse complement strand
AAGGCGCTATATTGTCAAATCTAATGGTGTTTCACCCATTGAAATCGGCTGAGCGGTTCACAAGATGTCTGGGAGGGAGGGTTTTTGCCCCGCCGCAGGTTAACGTAATTCTGGCCGCCCGCAGGGAATAGAGCTATAAACTAAATAGCCTAAAATAGCTTTTAATTTAATATATTTTTTCACCTTTTTTATATATTTTGCATAAACGCACAGACACACATACACACGAGCATGAATGAACGAAACGAATGCTATTCGAATAGTAGCAACATACACATTCAACATTGACATTCTAATACAAAGATGTTAACAAACCATAACAATAAAGTGTTTCTCGCTACACAAAACACAGCCGGAATTTAATAGATCTTAGGTGGCGAAAACTCTGTGTGAGGTTATTCGTGATGATGAGAATGAATAAAATATCTGGTAACTTCATACTCAGTACATACATAAATAAAGGCCGCAATTTATATTATTTATTATTTCGCTTTTCTAGCTAATAAATAACTTACTTTGCTGACAAAGCTTTAATAGCGAAATATTTAAAGGGACGCTGCCACCTTAACATTATATTTGAGTTGAAACAGCCATTTCCCGTGCTTGGCATTTACATAATGTATAGTATAAGTTAACCCGCGCACCACTGGGCCTCTGCATTTCCTTCGCCCTACTGGGGTGGTGGTGTTTGAACACCCCCTCTCACTCGACTCCCATGGCACGCAGACAAAAAAAAGACACTGTTCGAACCGTTATCAAAATTCATTTCGAAACTATTTTATACTTTTTTTCGCTCACATCAAAACTCAGGTCACCAGAGGTCATCGAAGGTCAAATTGTTCAAGTTTTAGGTCATCGCTCCAGAAAACCAAATATCTCGGAAACTATGCTATCTGAAACAAACACTCATAGACCAATTGCTAGCCAAATTAAATTTGAAATCGCAACAGGTTCCTCCAAATTGACCTCAGTCAATAGTTTAGGCTCTAGAGGTCATTAAAGTAAAAAAAAGCTGAATTTTGGCAAAAAAAATGTGTTTTCGTGAAATTAGCTTCTACGCTAACAAAGATAACGCCATACTGTTTACGGCCATCGTGTTTGTCTGTCAAGGCGCTCGAAATATGTAAAATTTGATCATGTTAGGTCCAAAACTTAAAAAATGAACATCAGGTCAAGGTCAAGTGGTGACCAAGTAGGTAATGCTGCATATCAGTAGATGTGTTCTTGAGAAGTAAACACACTGGTGTTATGTTGCAGTTTTCTAATCTTCCATTATGCCAGAGTATTGACGAAAGGTGTTAGTGAACCTCGGATGACCTCAGATGAACCCCGTAATGTTCCTGAAGCAAACCTGCACTTGGATCTGCATAATATTCATATGATAACAATCATCCAAGAAGGAAATGGACTGGATATTGTAACAAAGAAGATTTTGATTATTTCTCCATTGACTTTATAATGGGGTAAGATCGCAAATAGACCCGACCTAAGGTCACCGATACAAAAAATCCGAGATTAAAATTTTGTAGATACTAATGAACTTAAATGTAATCCTAAGCGTTTGATATCGAACCCTTAGAAACTGTAAGTCATGGCAACGAACCGCAAACGTTTTTGTAGGTAGGGTCACTTGACCTGACCGACCTGAACACGAAACTTGATTTTCGCAAAATGTCCGGAAAGAATCAGTGAATAGTTATGTCAAATTTGGCGGCGCTACGCGCTGACGTTTTTTCATTATCTTGAAAAAACATGAGGGGGGGTGTTCAAACACCCCCCCCCCCCAGTGGGGCGCGGGTTAAAACAACCACCGAGGTCGAATCACAAAGAAATTGGAGTTTGACTTTAAAATCTGTAACATCGCCAGTCCCAGTGTATTTCAACGGGGACCCTGAGCCGATGACGTCGTCACTCTTTACTAAATGTTGATGATAGTCCACTTGTTTTACATTTGGTCATACATTAGCCGTACTTATGGCAGTGTGAAGGTTTTCTCTATTCCCGAAATTCCTTCATATGACGTCATCAGTCAAAATATTACAACTTAACTTTGTATTAAATTGAGCGCTGTTTGTGAGAAACAAATGTCATAATCGTGTTCGGCAGCAGTTACTTCATATTTAGCACCTCAAGCAGTGTACTTTTGGGAACTTTTGGGAAGGTGGCAGTGTGTCCCTTTAAGAATATAATTTTTGTCTTGATTTATGTATTGACGTCGGCTGATGTGTCTCTCTGTCGCTGTTGTCGCTGTTTACACACGCTTCATTTCCTTGGTGACGCGTGATGTCTCGCTGACCCGGTGCCCACGCCCTCGAACCGCTCCGGGCCGTGGTGGGATGAGGCTGGGAATAGGTGACGTCATCACCGATACATCACCGGACACCGATAACCTGGTTGGAGAATTCTCTGAAAATAATAATGAAAGGTTTTCTTTGTATTTACATATTAATGAAATCAAACATTATTCTGAGTAATATTAGTAAAATAAGTATATAAAAAATTGAACTTATGCTCATATTATGTATAAATATTCAAAGAAAATGCAAAATATATTTTCAGCCATGGGCCTTCTACAGTGTCCACTGAAAAGGTCTATGGCCGAAAATATATTTTAAATTTTCTTTTAATATTTATACATAATATGAGCATGAGGTTATTTTTTATATACTTATTTACATATTGAAAGTTAATATTTTGTTGTGGTTTTAATTTTAAGGTGTTATTTGCTTATTGCAGTTCATGTTTTTGGAAGGCACGTTGCAGGGCCTCCTGTAAGGGATTTTCACTGAGGGGAAGAAACGCAGATTTTTCGATAATGGGCCGCTAGCTCCCAAATCGTGTTGTATTTTCGATTTGTATTATAGCATGGCACAATATATTTTACGAACAGGACGATGACCGAACAGGAGTCATTTTATGTAACATGATGTGCCCCAATAATTGTTTCTGATTCTAGGTCATATAGAAGAGATGTGGATAACAGAAAATCGGCGTAAAATGTCTTTACCTGCGTCTTGAGTACTGTCGGGGGCTCGCACCAACCACGAACTGCCGAGGGTGATTTTCGCCACCCCCCTCTCCAAGATCTCGAAAACCACGCGACAAGGCGACACGTGAACAACTGTGTCAATTAGCTCGATATAGTTTCTATCGAAAGTAAATTGGTTCTTTTTAGGGGCCAAGTCAATAAAGAGGTCACCAGAGGTCGGCAAAGGTCAAATTATGGCTATATATGAGTGATCTTGCTAAAACCGTCTTTATCGCGATAACTAACAGAGTTAGCGACTCGCCGAAAAAGGCTTCGAAAGATAATGTATTTATGAAATCCTGCAAAGTTCAAATGTCTCAGACAGCAACTGTGCCTTTGGCACGATCGCAAGCACTTTGGGAGTTAATATCACTTGTCGTGACAGATGACCTGACCCAAGATGACCTGAAGTCAAAACTTCGCAAAGTGTGGGTAATTGATTTTTACCAAATTTGGCGGCGCTGTGCTTCGCCGTTTTTTCGCTATTCCCGAAAAAGCTTTTAAAAATGACCCCCACTAGAGGGCAAGGGATAATACTTAAAAAGCAGTGCATCACCTTTTCCAACAGTTAAACAAACTTTTTCATAGGCAATTAACACAACCAAACAAAAATGCAGCAGACAAAGTAAAAATACTTAAGGTACTCATTCTCAACAACAAGTTTTAAGCAGAGTCAGAATAAATTTATCGCTTCTCACCGTGTCAAGCAAACCTGGTGCTGGCTTTCTGTAATGCCGCCTGAAAGCCTCTGCGCCGCCGAAGCCATCCTCCTTCGGCGTGGCAATTATCCACCGCTTTCATCCCCCCACCCCCACCCCCACCGCCCTCCTTCCATACCGACCAGGACGGCGGACAAACATCGGCCTTTTGGCAGCATTGGCGCGCGCCGTCTGCCGCCTAGATTGCTCCGCCATTAGCGGAGGCTAATACCGACCGATAGGTGGCCGAAGGAGCCGGGACCATCCGAGACCATTCGAACCGGGACCATCCGAGCCGGGACCATGCGAGCGACGGCGGGCGGCCACCGCCGACATCAGGAGATAGAACGGGGGCGGCCACCACCAACATCAGGAGATAGAACGGGGACGGCCACCACCAACATCAGGAGATAGAACGGGGGCGGACACCCCCGACATCAGGAGATAGAACGGGGGCAGCCACCACCAACATCAGGAGATAGAACGGGGGCAGCCACCACCACATCAAGGAGATAGAACGGGAACGCGCCACCCACCACATCAGGAGATAGACGGGGGACGGCCACCACCAACATCAGGAGACAGAACGGGACGGCCACCACCCAACATCAGGAGATGGAACGGGGACGGCCACCCCAACATCAGAGATAGAACGGGCCGCGCCAACCCCAACATCAAGGAGATAGAACGGGGGCGGCCACCACCAACAATAGGAGATAGGACGAGGGGCGGCCACCAACCAACATCAGGAGATAGAACGGGGGCGGCCACCACCAAACATCAGGAATTAGAACGGGGACGGCCACCACCAACATCAGGAGATAGATCGGGGACGGCCTACCACCAACCATCAGGAGATAGAAACGGGGACGGCACCACAATCATCAGGAGAATAGAAACGGGGACGGCCACCACCACACAGGACGATAGATCGGGGACGGCCACCACCAAACATCAGGAGATAGAACGGACAGCCCCCAACAACAGGAGATAGAACGGGGACGGCCACCACCAACATCAGGAGATAGAACGGGGGCGGCCACCACCAACATCAGGAGATAGAACGGGGGCAGCCACCACCAACATCAGGAGATAGAACGGGACGGCCACCACCAACATCAGGAGATAGAACGGGGACGGCCACCACCACCATCAGGAGATAGAACGGGGACGGCCACCACCAACATCAGGAGATAGAACGGGGGCGGCCACCACCAACATCAGGAGATAGAACAGGGGCGGCCACCACCTACATCGGAGATAGAAACGGGTGACGGCCACCACCAACATCAGGAGATAGAACGGGGACGGCCACCACCAACATCAGGAGATAGAACGGGACGGTCAGATAAGATCGAACGGCGACCAGGCGCGGACGCCGTCAGCACCCACCAGGGCCTGCTGCTTCACCATAACCCTGACAAACGGGACCGTAGACACGACTTTACCCTGACTCCGACGAGCTGGGGTGAAACGATTGCCTAACATGCGCAATGTACATACATGTCGCACGTGTGGGTGGAAAGCGAATTGCTTCAGAACCGCGATAGTTTTTACTGGAGGCGGGACAAAAGCGGCAGCAGAACAAGATAGCAGGGTAGCACCGATAAGTGAGAACCAATCATCGCGTCGCACGTTGTCAGATGACGATCTGAATGGAGGCTCGATTGGATCATCAGGAGTCTTGTGGGAAACATCATTGGTTAAACAAGGGCCACGGGATGCCCAACGAGAAATAACGGCATCTCAAATTGTATGTGTGAGATGGAACATTCCATTCCTTCCCGGGGCTGGGACAATTCAATGATCTCACAGAGTCTTTTATCAAAAATACCTAGGACCGTAAGGCCCGAGGTATTTTCGATAAATAAAACGAGGTGAGATTATTGAATAGCCAGCCCAAGGGAAGCAAGACGTTTCCCATACATACTATTAATGGCATGTGACGTCATATATTTACGTCATAAACACATTTCGCAAAGGATGAGACCAAGATTCCTTTACTTTAGGTGGGACAACTTCTAAAAGCGCAAGGCAACTTCACAGTAGGTGGTATTATATATTACCTTATGCCGGGGATATCAAAATACATTAGCCCGAGATGTGTATTATAACATGGGAAAACAAAAATGCCCCAGGGCAAATCTATTTTACCAGAGCGCGTGAGAACAGTGTGCGTGTGCGTGTGCGTGTGCGTGTGCGTGTGCGTGTGCGTGTGCGTGTGCGTGTGCGTGTGGTACAAACTTGACTGAAATTCTGAAAGCTTTGTCGACTTCACTTCAAAGGCTTCTTTAATTTCATCGAAATCAAAGCCTAACTAAAATTGCATTTCCATCTCTGGTAAGGACCTAGTCATGATTTGAAAACATATTTAAAGAAGAACATGGAATGACTTACGCGACATATGGTAAAAATCATATCACACTCGGCTGGCATACAATTTTAAAGCCCGGTTCCCACTGGACCCGTTTTGCGTAAAACGGGCCCCGTCGCCGTTTACTGCCCCGTTTTGCCCGTTTACTGCCGCAACGGTGACGGGTTTTTCCGGTGGGAACTGGGCAATTGACGGGCATAGAACGGGGGCAAAAGCTGACAAAACGGGGTCCCGTCGTGACGGCACCCCGTTTTGAAATCTTGACATTGTTTTGTTTGTGATAGAAACGGTGGTGACGGAGACGGTCGTGCTACCTACCTTCTTGTTTTATGTCGTAAGTATGCTTCAAATTGTGTTGGAATATCTGTTTTGATTTGTTCCTGACAACGACTTGATCATTTTGGGTGTAAAATATCCTGCATTTCAAAAGGGTCAATGTGGCGTGGAAACCCTACCTGAAAGCTGGCGTCCGGTGATCACACTGTCTTCAGAAGCATTCAGCCTTCCTTTTATTTAATTTTTTTCCAAGTCAAATGGTTTTTTTAATAATCTAAAATGTGAGTATACTTAATTTACATTATTTACCAACAATATCAGTACATTCTTCTTCTTGGAACATCGACATTCATCTGGGGATCTTGAATTTGGGAAATGTGCAATAAAATAAACAAACTATGCACGGGCACCCAGATCGCATATATCAAACCCAGGCACTTAAATAACTTATATCAATTATCAATATATGCACAAGGTAAGACACATTCAGCAAAAAACCGCAGCACAACAACGTTCTAGTAACCATGACAACAACAAATATCACAGCAAACATAACTACTGCGCACAGGTCGAATATTCGCGCCAGTTTACGTTACATTTATTGCTGGCCAGTAGCCCGCTTCCAAAAGGCTGCCAGATGCAAGTCGGCATGAAAGGTCTAGAAACGGGCTAAAAAAACGGTGGCAGAAGGCGGCCCGTCGCGACGGGGCCCGTTTTACGCAAAACGGGTCCAGTGGGAACTACGCTTAAGACCTCTGTGCTTTCTTGATTTTTTACCTCAGCCTTCGGCCTCGCTCAAAAATCAAGAAAGCACCTCGGTCTTGCAAATTTATTTATACTGGCCTCTGGCCGGTATGCAGTATTATATAATAGTAAGTCATTTATAATAGTCATACATAACATAAATAATAGTCATAATAGTCATGTATAATAGTTATGATAGTCATGCAGTATTGTAATATAATACACGCATGAAGCCGGTATAAGTAAACTTCCAAGAAAGCACAGAGGTATGGCAAATTTATGTCAGCCGAGTGTGGTATGATTTTTACCATATGCCGCGTAAGTCATGCAATGCTTTATTTAATTATATTTTCAAAACATGACTAGGTCCTTACTAGAGAAGGAAATGTATTTTTTTAGACTTTAATTTCGATAAAATTAAAGAAGTCTTGGAAGCAAAGTCGACAAAACTTTCAGAATTCCAGTCAGGTTTTTATCACAGACACACAGACACACAGACACACAGACACACAGACACACAGACACACAGACACACAGACACAACAGACACACAACCACAGACACACAGACACAAAGACACACAGACACACAGACACAACAGACACCACAGACACACAGACACACACACACACAGACACATCCAGTACACACAGACACACATGACACACAGACACACAGACACACAGACACACAGAGCACACAGACACACACAATCACACACACACACACACACACACACACATACACACACACATATCTGTTTGCACGCGCCTCTGGTAAATCAATTTGCCTAGGGAACAGTTTGTATTTTACCAAGTTAAAACCACATCTCTCGGGCCAATGTAATTTTGGATTTCTTCCGGCATATGGCAAAATATTTTCCCCTACCTTTGAAAAGCCGTCAACACTGTTGCATGCATACTCGCTAAAGCGTGGTATAATTATTCACGTGCTAATGTAATGCCTGGGTTTCTCCATTTAGGTGTACAATGTTGCATGTTTGGGGAAGTTGACGAAACTCACGGGACATTGTGCATACTTTGCAATAAAACATCTGTCTGCACAAAATATAGGCAATTAATCAAACGTATTAACATCACTCACAAAATCGCTTCACACGACCCGGGTGTTCATTCCTACCACAGAGGTTAATTTGGAAATTTACTCATGCATGGGGTGTGATAGTAGAGGTTTCGATATCTACACACATGGCAGACAACTGCGTGGTGTGTCAACTGTCAATATCGACCACCATCGCATCGTGTGTTCAATACCCACAGTTGAGGCGCTCACGAACTCATGCCCGCTGTGTTGATATCCAATAAACCTGCGTCATGTGTCCGCTCGCCACCAGCTGAGGTCTCCATCGACACTATCAACCTCCACCCGGCTGGTGTGCAGTTGCAGCACCTGCGCTGTGAGTCCGCTCACCGCCAGCTGAGGTCTCCATCGACGATTCCAATTTTCAACCGGCTGGTGTGTAGTTGTAGCACCTGCGTCGTGAGTCGCTCACCGCCAGCTGAGTTCTCCATCGACACCTCCGTATAACACCCCGCTGACGAGTGGCTCTGCGAGCGGCTGTTCCGCTTTGGCCCAGCGCCAGCCGGCCGCCGCCGCCGGCGGGCGGCGCTAGCTGAGCCGGCGGCGGCGCAGCGGCGCTCAGTTGAGCCGCGACCTTGGCGGAAGCAGTGCTGTATTTGTGCGTGCGCTTAGAACGTGTTGTCAATCTTCAAGGTACCGCTTAGTTGCGAAAGGCTGTCATTTGTGCGTTGTGATCGGAGTAACAAATGACTTATTGTGAGCTGTGAGTCTGAGTGGGCGATTCGTGCCTTCTTTTGATCTTAGAAATGCAGCTGGTTGTGAATTGGTTATCGATAAACATTATAGGTATGATTACGTCTACATGTTAATGCCCTCTCGCCACAAGTATTTCGTATCCGATCGGAGCTACACTGATTGGAGAAACCAAGCTTCTATAAACATATGAATATACGCAGCTGACTGTGATCTATAGTAACTATGATTATGTATATGAGTATGCTTGGCCTTGATGATCATGATTATTATTTGCGATGTTGATGTTGAGACATTGATCTGTTTATGATAATGAACATTTTGGTCAATATAATGGTTTTACACGTTTTTACCTTTTATTCGTTGCTCAGATTGGGAAGAATGACGCGAGTGGTCATGAGTCAAGTTAGAGCATGCACAGATCGGTATGAGTCTTGCGAGTTGCGACACCTCGACACCTCACGCAGTGGTGAACGTTACGCCTCTCCTATGGTGGACGAACTTCCGCAATACGCCCGGCTGATAAGTCATTTGAAACCCCCTGCATGAGTGTTGCGACACCTCGACACACCATGCAGCGGTTATCACGGTTGTTCCGTTATATCTATAATCCCCATGCAGCGGTGATCACCAATGTTGCGGTAAACCTCTCTAGTGACAATAAAAGCACCTCCCAGTCGACGTATTTAGGTTGTGTGGGCATCACACGGGCTAGGGGTGTTGAAACATGGCGCGGGTGTTGATTTTTTTGTGAGTGATCCTCTTATCTAAAATATAAGAATAAAAAAGACCAAACGTATTATTAGCCGTTTTTACGAAGGATATATTTGTGCCCGGTAGTACCCGGTAATATTTCGTGCGTTTTTGATAATTTAGTATAGGAGCACTGCTTTTCCCAAATATTTTTAGAATCGATTGAAACTGTATGAATTCATGTACAATTACCTGCTCTTACAATGCGAAATTTCCCGTTAGTTTTCTTTGTGTAATCGAATTCATAAACACATATTACCGGGTACTACCGGGTACTACCGGGTACTACCGGGTACTACCGGCCGGGCAGTACCCGGTAGTACCCGGTAATATGTGTTTATGAATTTGATTATACAAAGAAAACTAACGGGAAATTTCGCATTGTAAGAGCAAACAATTGCACATAAATTCATACAGTTTCAATTCATACCAAAAATATCTGGGAAAAGCCGTGTTCCCAGACTCAATCACCAAAAACGCGCGAAATATTACCGGGTACTACCGGGTACTACTGGGTACAAATAAATCCTTCGTGAAAACGGCTATTATGAACTTGCATACCTGTCATGTTTGCCACTGGACACTGGTGTTATATCAAGTCATTATGGTCCATATCTTGCAAACATGTTGAGCGTCTTTATCGAGCTTAGCGTGACTGCTTAATAAAGGTGTGTGGCAGAAATATTGCGACATTATAAACAGTCAGGCGCCGTAGTTGGCGATGGACGAGCGAGTGCGAAGAAAATGTGTGCTGAAGTTCAACTCGATCGGGCAAGTAGTTTTTAAAGAACAAAGGGTACACACGTGCGCACGTGCAGAGGTACCCATCCCTGACTTGTGGGGGAGTGACGGCTGAAGGCCTGGCTATATACAACTATGCGTGATCGTTTTTGAAAGTCCGCACGGTTTTGTAAGCTGACGTCTTTTGCGTGAAGGGCGTCTGGGATTTGCCTAGCCCGTAAAAAATGAAAATAAATATACGCATTAAATTGCCCTCCTGTAGGTGCTTTGACTTGTGAATAAATTTACCTATTGCTTTAGGTAGGCACGCCAAACCAGCAACAGAAACTTCCGCCGATTTTCCACCATTTGTCTCAGACAACACAATTCTGCAAAACACGCAAACTAGTTCAATTATTTAATACATTTTAGTCCGAACGTTTTGTGTGAATGGATTTCCGAGGTCAGGAACCACGCTAAGCAGCGCTTGTTGCGCAGGTCCTGACCTCACCACTCGATCGCGCATGGCTCCTGGTGGCCGGCAGAATTCAGAGACGAAAGTTTTACGTGCCCGACATACCTGGACACGGTCGCCCCGCTCACTGACGTCACCTGACCTTGAGTGCGACCGCTGCCATCGACCGCAGGCCATCCCAGTCAGGGGCAAATAGCGAGCGCCGAGGCGACTCGAACCCGGGCTGCCACTACTGGGATGGTCAGAAGTCAAGCGCTTTCCCACTGATACAGGGCGGACTCTTAGCTTCAACTTGGCGTGTTCTTTATACCGTCTTTTGCAAGTTTGCGCGACATTTCATTCGGACTTAGCGTATTGCTCCAGTGTAGCTCAGTCAATGCATTTTCTATCAGCGGAACATTTTCAGGTGCCGCAAAGTACGCGAACTCGCAAAAACCGTGCGTACATTGCGGACGTTCACGCATAGTGTACCTGGGCCGGTGAAGTCCCTAACCACACACCAAATTTGAACACAATCGGCTCAGCTGTTCCTCAGGTATATAATAGGGCTGTGCACGCGCGCACGTGCAGAGGCAGCCAACATCTGACATGTGGGATGTGGCGGCTGAGAGGTCACTAACCGCACACCAAATTTGAACACGATTGGTTCAGCCGTTCCTGGGATACAGAAATAGGGGAGGGGAAATATATAGAATAGGGGTGTGCACGTAGTTTACCCCTATTAAAGGGAGTGTGCCTACTCACATTGGTCATGTGGAGTTGTTGACACTAGTCTGTAGAACATTATTTTGTCTGAATATAGCCATGTACTTTCATTCCCAAGTCTAATACTTTAGTTGCTTGGAGATATTCCAAAGTCGCAAATCACATTCTGGAGAAGATTAATTATCAATAGTCGCCAGAGAGCTTCGCACTAGAAGCATTGTCATTACTTACAAACGCTAGATATTTGTTAGCTCTGGCCAAGTGAGCCAATTTAGGTAAAACATTTTCGCTACTATGTTTATAAGTGCACGAATTCGTTTTTTGAGTTTTGAAACAACAAATAGCAACAGAAAATAAGTAAAAATTCAACTAAGGGGGTCTCCAGACGTCATATTTATTGTAACCATAATCAAAAGTTTATGCTTCTTACCGTTAATATAAAATATATTTTTGACATTCAAAAGTAGAGTATTGCCAACACTCCTTTAATGCATCAAAATACGGTCATGAAACATCTCGACACGTACAAAATGTCTCTTCAACGCAACTCTTAAGTCAAATTGATATCGTATTCACTGTCAATGCATGTGGCGATTCATTTGAACACTTACAAAACAATTTAACAGACATCCAGTCACACAGCACATCGCACATCACCAGTTCTACTTTTCTCCGGAAAGAAACAAATCCCGGACACTGAAGCACAAGAACACCTAGGCATCACATTCTCAAAAGATCTGAGATTCCACAAACATGTGAATAACATAATTACAAAAGCAAACATAGTACTGAGTGCTCTCTATCCAGTATAGCCAAACACATGCAACGCACCACACTCGTCACTCAGTCACATATACACGACCTACGTAAAAACACTTTTTGAATATTGTGGCATTGTTTTTGACGAGCACATTTCCTTACAAGATGTATTGCGACTAGAAAGGGTACACTGGTACAGAGTCGTGCGGCGAGACTGGTGACAAGGACCTTACCCAGGACATCGACAGAAAAACTGAGACAATACCCGGGATGGGACACCCTCAAGACACGATGAGCGATGCATAAACAGCTGTTCCTTCACAGGCTCACAAACACACTACACCATCAACCAGAATACATAAGACAGATACTCCCACAGTCACGAGTTCACAACACTAAACGGACGCTCAGAAACTCTAGAACACTAACACTCCCCGCCAATAGAACAACATCATTCGAACGCTCATTCATCTCAAACACTATCCGCACTTGGAACACACTACCAACACCTCGAACACATACACACCACTCAGCCTTCCCACAAAAGGTTCTAACTTCTAGAAAGGCATCGCAGATTTATTCAAAACTACCAAACCATCTACATACTTTTGGTTCGGCTCATAACTCGGGAACACATATCACACTCTAATAAGAACGGGGAGCCTTCAGCTCAACGCTATCTTTTTTATTAAACACAAAGACTCTCCTCTACAAGTTATTTATGCGGACACAAATCAGAGACTTTGCAGTATCTTCTTATCCACTGACCACTTTTCAAGATTTGAGGACAAAAACTTTTCGACAGCTATCGCAATTATTAGGTCCTGATTTCATCCGACTTCCAAAAAAAGACATTCTACACACACGCAAGGCAATGGGTGATTCATTTGAACACTTACAAATTACAAACAACTCGCATGGACACAACATTCACAGCGACGACGGTCGTGTGCTCGCGGGGCTCTTCCAGGACTACGTATCGGAAGCAATGAGGCGGTGGCGGTGGGCGGCGGTAGCTGGCACTGTGACCGAATAACCCCTGATTTTACTTTGTTCCGGCGGTCGTGTCACTTGTTTCATCTTTATGTTAAAGGAAATAGTTCACCTTGTTTTGTTTTTTTCAAACACCATTTGATTATATTTTCAAATACAACTTATTTTCATAATGTCAAAAATAGCCATACATCGCGCCGATTCAGGACAAAAGGACGTAAAATATGAATCATCAAAACTATATGCGTACTTTCCGCAACGTCAAACGCGGCTCAGCCAATCAGATTCGAATGTATAGTCGCATAGATTTACTGTACAGCCTCTCTGCCTAGTGAGCTGTGAGGCTCACAATCCTTCGACATAAAAGTTAAATCATATTCGGCTGGAGACCCAATTTCACTCATGAATAAACTCGCAGTTAGGTTTTCTCTGAACAGGACTACAAAACTTGTTAATTATCCCAGTTCAACCCATGTTGAGGTGAACTACTTCATTTAAGAGAGATGCCGTGATTTAAGTCTTTTGGAATTTTGCATTGATCCTATTATTTTATTTTGTTTACGTTGATTCTCTACTTGTTTACAAATAAAATAAACAGACAAACACAAGCGTGCGCACATGCAGAGACACCTCACCCCTACTAATTTGTGGGAAATCGGCGGTTGAGGGATCCATAACTACACACCAATTTTGTATACAAGCAACCCAGCCGTTGCAGAGTTTCTGCGATAAAACTCTTTCCAACATCCCTCACGCGGCACGCGGCACACACCACGTGCAGTGAGACGACATCCACATGAGTCGACACTGGCCTCAAACAGGGTAGGGTGGATGGGATTGCTCAGCAAAGAAGTCTGTTTGTCAATCGGACTTACGGTTGCAGAGATATAAGCTTCTCAGAAGCCTCACCACGGGTCGGGTCGGGTCGGGTTGGGCCGGGCCGCTCATATTCAGGTTTTTCCCATATACCACGGAAGGACGAGTGCGCTTTGCGCTCGCTCGTTACAACATATTTTGACTTAACAGTGATATAGTACCATGACTTAGGCATGTACATTGTCTGGAGACTGGTTTATCTAGCCATAAATATCTGGTTTGGTGGATCTTTATTATATTGCTCATGAAATATAGGTGTGATAGCTTTTCACTGCGCGGGGGCTTCTGCGCGGACTTCTGCCTCCTCATCCCACAGAAAAGTACCTGATCGGACGCCAATGCAATCGGACTTTTCACGGTATTAGTTGGAGTCAGAGTCATAGAATATAGGTATGGTGCAACTTCACAATATAGCATGCTAAGACTTGACTAAAACATTGGTTATTAGCACTCTTGCAGAAGTTCAAACTTCAAAGACGAAATCTACGGGGACGGGGAATCCCATCTCGCGTAAATGGCAGAAGTCCACGTGAGAATTGTCAGCTACTGATCGAATGTGATAGGTGTGCTGAACTTTTTATTTCCGTCTTTCAATGCCTTGTCATGGGTGCCTAGGTTCTCAACGTTTTGCAGCCGAGCGGCATAAACACGCGCCTTGGACGGCCTTTGATAAATACTAACCCTGGAGGGGGAGGGAGACGGATTCCACCCCTCCTCCTAAGATCTTGGCCCTCAAATGTATAGAATATGGAGATACTACGGGAGAGTCTGTTTGGTGTAAATTTTATGAATTTAAGTCAATATTTTCAAGATCAAATGGGGTCAAACAACCTAAATCGTGTTTGTTGTTTGTTCCTAGGCTTGCAAATGTTATGANTTCTGCCGCTTTCTTCAGATTCCTCAAATTATCCACTATTTCACACTCGCTTGAGATTCAATCAAGTCATATGCGGTGGTTTTTCCCTTACTGAAACTCATGTCCATTTTTGTTTTTCTACCTCAAACTCCTCACCGCAAAACATTTTGGCTTTGAGGATTTGCTCAGTTTGTTTTTCACTTTGTTTTCCTGAATGATGGTGACATTTGTTTCAGCAATGTCACCATCCTTCCAGGAAGTTTGCTTTCCACTACCATACCCTGATCACCCAGGATACCTCGAATGCACTGCTGCACCCAGGGCCATCCATCCAACCTTTGATAGGTCACCTGATATAAAATTAATGATCATCTAGGCTCCAGTCTCGTCATCACTCTGCCAGAAGTTCTATGTCACTTCCATAGCCCTGACTCGTTTGATGACCCTACTCGGCCCCATCTTTCAGTACCAATTCATACGTGCACTTGATAATCGACAATACCAGACAATAAGGGAAAATAAAAAAGGAAGACGAAAACTTCAACGGAGTCCAAAAACCACCCTTGACCTTTTCCAGTCAACCCCTGATTTTCCCGGACAGCATAAGTGTGTTATAATGAGATTATCCCATTGCCAGTTGACCAATGAACAAGAACGAATCAAATCTTCAATCCAACTCTTCCTTCGCTTAAACACTGGGGTCGACACGTCCTCACTTGACCACGTGGCTTAGTCGAAAACGTTCTGTGATCCCTGGGTCAGGTCAATCCAGTGTCTCTCAAACCTGACTGCCTTTACCTCGGTCGGAAGTAGCCCACCACTGCAGTGCGATAGATACTTTCAATAGAATACTTTAACTGTGCAGGACGTATGTCATCCGAGAGCTCCGAGCTGCTGGTGCTCTACGGAGACGCCACGCCCGGGATCTGAACATGAAACTTGCAGGACGTTCCAGGAAGCTCCGCCCGCCCCACCGGCCTGGGTGTGCCTTTTTCAGGTTCGTACTTCTGCTGTTTTTGAAGGATTATGGGACCGACGTAACGGCTCATTTCGATGTGACAATGCTCTTTGATTTTGCACAGCTAATCAGTTACAAGTCGGTTACGGACTATTCGGCCAAAACCTGTCAGTTTGGTCTCTGAGTTGGTTGTTCGGATTGCATGGGGGGAGGGTTAGGGTGCTGGCAATTTCGGCTCGGGATGAGAGTGGCTCGGTTTGGGACTGGGAGGTACGTTCTGGAAAAAAGTTAATATTGATGGGACCTGGAATTATGATACATATTTCATGTGTTTGGATTCGATAATTTGATTCGATAATACATATTGCCTATGCCGGTAGGCAGAAGTGTCGGCAATCGAGAACTTAGGTTTAGGTTTGGATATATACTGGTAAATATGTATGACTTCAGGGGTGTATCTTCTCCAGAAAAGTTGCATGGACTAAGCTAGGAAAAGTTGGTGTACCCGCGCCGTGCCGCTGATCGGCGCTACCTTTGCCGTGCCGGGGGTTGTTTGCCCCCCTTGAAGTTGGCTCCCATGAGACGTAGAAAAACAAAACAAAAAGAAAAAAAACATTCGAAAGATCTCAACATGGACATTTAAAGTTACGTCAGCCATTTTTTTTAGATCAGGTCAATATTGATGTCACCAGTGGTCAGCATTGGTCAGATTTTCAAGTTTTAGGACTTCGATTCAAATAAACTCAAATATCTCGGTAACTATGATAGCTAGGAACAAACTAAAAAAGGGTTTCAAATTTGTTATCGATTACATGCCGTCAGATTGTAGATCATGACAATATATTTGGCTCCAGAGGTCATCATCAAAGGTCATTTTTTGTCTAAAAAAAACTGTTTTTCGCCAAATATCTTTTCTACTTAATCAAAGACGCAGCAATTATCGTTACAATATGAGTGTTTTCCCTTCGCCAGGGCGCTTTTTTAACAATTGACAATGTTGACCTTGGGTTTGGTCAATTTCACAATTTGACCTCGGTCAAGGTCATTTAGGTGACCCTGTTAGGTATGATTATGGGAAGAACGATCGCAACTCAAAAAACCAATCACAGTGCGGTGTCATCCTTTCGTCTCTATCTTTATCTATATCAAGAGTTATTTAGCAAAACACTGTTGGTGAATGAGATACTTAAGATGACCTTGCAGAGGTCACTTGCAGCAACATTGCTCCTGGATCGTCAGTAGTGAGCTTACATCAACATGTTCTGAACATAAATGGCCAGATCCAATGAATAGCTTTGAATAGGAAGCATTTATAACTTTTTTGTATTTTTTTAGGTATTCTGTAGGGAAGCATTTCACTTAATAAGGAGGTAGAATTACCTGACCTTTGGCTTAGGCGTACCCAATGGGGGGCAAAAGGGGCACCCGTCGCCCCTGAGGATCTTGCGTGCGTCTTTGGCCTATGTGCCCCCCTTTGAACATTAGGGCCTCTTCGGTCCTTCATTTTTCTTAAAGATTACGCGAAGCTTGGTCTTAAGGGCTTAGAGCACTTCAGAGGTTGTTTTTAGAGGTATCGGGCCCTCTCTGAAAGACGGAGGGCCCTTGAAAGTTTTCAAAGAGCCCTGTAGGGGTTCATTCAGCATGGCGCCCTGGAAACAAGCCAAAAAGTACCCTCGAGCGGGTTCAAGAGGGTCCCCTAGAAACTCAGGTCAAATTTCGATACCAGAAAGATGAGCCCAGCACCTAGTCTGGCAGCGGACACAGAGAAAGGCCCCATGGCAGGGTGAAGGACCCTATTGAGCTGTTGGCACGGCGCGTTGACACTAGGAGCGCCTGAACGATTGTCACTTATGCACAGGTCGGGACAAAGGGCCCTGGCAAACTGGAGGGCACCCTGGAACAGTCAGGAGCCCATTGGGAAGTTCAAAGGGCCCCTGTGCATGTCAGAGTGGCTCCTTACCAGACCGAAAGGGCCCCTGAGTAGGTCAAAGCGTCCCTGATTACGTCGAAGGGGCCTCTAGCCAGCACTGAGGGACCCCTGAGCAGATCGGGGTAGCTCCTGAGCATGACGGCAGGGCGAAAAAGCAGCCAGCCGCTGCCATTTTGCGCCACTGGTCTGCGAATAATGCAGCCGCTGGTCTGGTCCAAGCATGACTCACCAACATAACCGGACCTACCTACCTCTAATGGAGCATATATTGGCCTAACAATGTGTGTGTGCCACTCGGATATCTGCGTGCCTCTCACGGGCTACGCCCTTCACCTCAGGCCTTCGGCTCGACAGAAAATAAATTTAGAAATTAATCGATATGTCTTCGAAACGTTCGTATCCTACTTCGCTTCATATCACTGCGTTTAGGATGTTCCAACAGTTTTAGATTCTGATTGTTTCGATTATAGTTTTATTTTCAGTACGTTCACCAGCCAACAATTTCAATCAAGGGATAGTCACTCCTTTGCAGTAGCATCCCATGGAAGGAGACTTTCCTTCAAACAAGTGAATGGTGTTGTCCCAGTCCTGCTCTTCACGGGCGCTTCAGGGTGAGAACAGACCCACTTGACGGCGGTTCGAGGCCACCGGTCGTCTACCGTCGACCCCGGTACGCTGTTCCAATCAGGTGAAACACGATTGGCAGTATGGGTTCCATCCAGCAACTGGGGCCCAGCTAAACCGTGGGACCCCAACCCTAATGGATTTGAGTTGAGTAAGGCCAGAGAATTTGCTGATTTCTGAGAAGGCTGCATTATGTCAGAGAACCGTTACGTAAAACAAGTCCTGCAGACTGACAGTAGGTGTAACATATGAGCGCATATCTGTTCTGCGGTATGTGTGGATCCGTAGACGGAACGATGCAAACACGGAAACGAACTGGGGTTGACTCGGTTTGCATGGCGGCTTCCTAGCCAGCAGACTTAGTAGGAACGTGCTTGCGCTTGAACGCCATGTTGCGGAATGATAGGTGGCGCCACGGCGCGCCCATATACATCATGATAGTGGCGCTAGTTGTCGCGTTAGTGTTAAGTCAATGGAAGTATGGAACTTGGAGTAATCTTGGACCAATGCACAATGCTTAACCATGTCAGCATCAGGCAAGTCATTTCCTGACATATTTTGAAGGGCAAAACCAAGTTTCAAAACACTTAAGGTCACATATTTATTACCGTCTTTGGAAAAGGTCTCACCGCTGCAATGCCTGAACGGAATGTACTTTCATGTTTGCTGCTAGCCGCGTCGAGCTCATTTGTAGCAGAGTCTTCAGTTTCGACATAATATTGCCATTAATGTTACCAACTCACTGGGGAAGGTCATATTAGGTCTCTGGAGGTCTATTTGTTCTCGTGACCTGGCCTGACCTGGCCTTTAGTTTTAAACGGCATTAACCGCAATTTGCTCCCGGAAATCGACCAAAACATCATAGTGGCAATCATGTATTACAAGACTTAGGATTTTTTTTTAAGCTGACCCTAAAGTTGACCTTATTTTACCTGATGTGACCTATCTAATGACATTGAACAACCTTGACCGAAAGTAGGCTTTGTGCCACTCATCTCACGTAAAAGAATGAGAACGATTCAATTGCTGACCATTCTCACCCAGTCCGGTAAAATTTGAACTTAGTTAGCCCAATGAAGATAAACGAGGAAGATCACTGACGTCAATGGTCACCGAAGAAGGCTAGCCATACCTTGGGAGTCGGAGAGACGAGGAATGTCGACTGGCATTGAAATAATTATGATCTGGGGTATTGATTAGTTTCGCCCGACTGCCGTCCGACGCCACTTACTAGGCGGAAGCACGTTCTTCTCACATTGCAAGACCGGTGCATCTGTGCGCTCAAAGGTTTGAACCCACAGACTTATTGGAATGAAGTCTACCATGACCATGGTCAGGTTGCAAGAATAAGTAGATCAGTTTTTTATTTAATGTTAAATAACTCAAAACAGTACGCTTCTCCGGTAGCACATGGTTAAAACTCAAGCCTAAAGATTGCTCACGAGCGTGCAGTGCAGCTACGACATTTGAATTTCATCGCTGCATTTGAGAGGCAAAAACTGTTCCAGAACCCATGCCCTTTGTATTTGTAATATACCTTTGTATAGGTATAACTTATATATAACTATATATATAATATATATATATATATATATGTATATATAATATATATATATATAAATATATATATGATATATAATACTATATAATCTAGTTCTAACGTGTAAAATGACCATAAACACGTGTTGGCATGACTCGTAGATATTTGCGCCATAGTGACCTTTTGTGACTCTGAAATTTGGAATTGACCTTGACCTTTGCCAACAATCTCCTCACATAGCTTATGTTGGATATGCATCATCCTTTGAGAGACTTTTGATAATCCTGGTCGCACATCAAAGGCTTTTGGAAGGAGAGTGTGGCAGATTTAATTCGAATACGTCGATTTTGACCTTTGGAACCTTGGCCGTGACCTGACATGTGGACCTCAATTTTGATATTTTTGAGTGGTATTCATATTGGTCCTTATTGAGGCTTTCCGAATACTGCCCAGAACGTCTCGCTGCGACATTGGTTCGGAAATAACCAGGGGGGCGATAAAAGCTTCTCAACCTCCAGTCAATGACGTTGGCTAGACCTCAGTCAATGGTGGTTTATAAGTCCTCCAGGAAGCAAGAAATAAGAAAACAAATCGTAATTGAGGGTCATGCACAGAATATCTGGGGAGTCGAAATGGTACAGAAATTGTAGTATAATCAATAGTAAAAGACATTGTTGTTTGTCCTATGTTTTCCATACAGTATTTTGTATGTTGCGCGTGTGACGCCATTCCTTCCTAATCGAAGGTTAGTGGGTAAGTAAAAGGTAATATAATTGTATACATCACGTTGCCTTGAATTCCAATGAAAACCTGGCTATCCACCATGTATATTTTTTGGCTCAGACATTGGCTGTAATCCAGTACTGATGCATCTAAAATGTAATGTCATACAAAGCAGACTTTCTCAACTGCACGCCACACAATCACACAATAGTTGACTTCAGGTCAGTTTTCTTGCATGAAAGCACACATATCAAGTAAATGAGTCTATAACATGAAAATACGGTCAATTGTGCATCGTTTTGAAGCATGGAAAACTTTAAAGAATCAAGAAAAAGTATTTTTGGAATAAGTCAGGCTAATCGGGAAAAGCCCCACTGTGCAATGGACAAAGGACCAGCCAGCGGATAATAATGCAGCCCGCTGGTCTGGTCCAAGCATGACTCACCAACATAACCGGACCTGACCTAACCTTAATGGAGCATATATGGCCTAACGGCCTGCGGCGCTACAGCCACAAGGGCTGTATCGGGCTACGCCCTTCACCTCAGGCCTTCGCCTACATGAATAATAAAATTAGAAATTAATGATACTGTTCTCGAAACGTTCGTTCCATCTCTTGCTTCCTCACTGCGTTAGGAATGTCCAACAGTTTTAGATTCTGATTTGTTTCGATTATGTATTTATCTTAGTACATTCACCAGCCAACAATATAGTCACTTCATTTGCAGTAGCATCCCATGGAAGGAGAGTTCCTTCAAACAATTGAATGGTGTTGTCACCAGTCCTGCGTACTTCACGGGCGGCTTCAGGGTAGAACAGACCGCACTTCGAGCGGCGGTTCGAGCCACCCCGGTCGTCTACGTCGACCCCGGTACGCATGTCAATCAGGTGAACACGATTGGCAGTATGGGTTTCCAATACCAGCACTGGTAGCCAGAAACAAAACCGGTGGGAACCCCAACCTAATGGATTTGAGTTGGAAGTAGGCCCCAGAGAATTGCTGAGGACCTCCTGAGAAGGCTGCAGTTATGTCAGAGACCGTTACGTAAAACAGTCCTGCAGGACTGACAGTAGGCGTAACATATGACGCCTATTGTTCTGACGGATAGTTGGTGGATCCGTAGACGGAACGATTGCAACCGGGACAACCGAACTGGGGTTGACTCGGGTTCTGACATGGCGCTTCCTAGCCACAGACTTAGTAGACACGTGCTTGCGCTTGAACGCCATGTTGCGGAATGATAGGTGGCGCCACGGGCGCGCCCTATATAACTTCATGATAGGTGGCGCTAGTGTCGCGTTAGTGTTAAGTCAATGGGAAGTATGGACTTGGATGTAATGCTTGGCCAAATGGACCAAGGACCAAGCCAAGCGGCCTTGCATTTTTGGACCGCCAGCGGCTTGCATTAATGAGATAGCAGTTGTTGTAGAGCAGATCGAAAAAATTAGTTGTGGCTGAAGAATAAACTCGCAACGTAAAGTATTTCGACACAGGATAGTCTGCCATTTCACCCCCCCCCGAAAACACCCCGAAAACAGCCTTGGTAGCTTTCGCCGCCAGGCCGGCGCCGGAGGTAGGGACACTTGACATGTTAGTACCAGATCAACGAACGCCCTCCGTTAATATCCGCTCAGGCCGCCCGGGCTGCGCGGCAATCCTTTGTCAGAGACTGTACTAGGCGTCTGGAGGAGCCAGAACGCCGCGCCTGCTATCGTACGATTTCTTCGTGAAATACAAAGAGAAACTTTACTTCTTCTCCGCCATATATCCAATCACTTGTCCAAACCAAAGTCAATTCGGTAGTTTTGAGCTCAAAATGGCGTCATGGTTGATTTCAAGACAACTTTCAAGGTGAACATACATTTATACTATCAGTAAAAACATACCTTTAGTAACATACAGAGCTGGTAGGGAAAGTTGATGTCAATTGCTGATCATGTGCGCTGCAATCGTCGAAATATTTCAGAACACTGCTAAAATATCATAAACAGATCCAGGGATGGCGTGACGAAGTTTGAAGCATGACGATGCCTACCGGTCATGAGCCGAATCATATCGCCTATAATACAAATGTTTTTCTAAGTCATAATCTTCAACTTATTTTCTGTAATGGTGCACAAGGAATTATATCTGCCTACCTTTAATTGTTAGTTTGAGTGTTAAGAATATTCCCCCTTGTATTGTCATGAATATTGTCACGTGGCGTTTGGAGTCAACTATTATTGGAATGATGCGTGGATGCCCGAATAATTAAGAATGACAAATTGCATGGACCGATTAATGTGACTTGTGATGAACTAAACGTTGCTTTTTCCCGCTATTTGGGACCCATAATCATTGCAGGAGATATGGAAGAAAAGGCTGACCAGTTTTATTTCCACGGCTCTGACCATGGCAGCTCGCCGAGCAATTAAAAACATTATTTGCGTGAAACGCAAACGCAGTTTAAACGTGATTTAGATATATTTAAGGTCATTTTCGATCTAAATGACTAAAATATGCAATATAATTTAGCCTCGTGTACCAAAATACATTGTCACCTCGAATAAAATGGAAAAGGGTCTCATGATCCCTTTAACCCTGTTCCCTGCAGGCGGCCAGAATTACGTTAACCTGCGTGAGGGGCAGATTCTGCCCCCCAGAGAATCTCGAGAACGCTCGGCCCCGATTTCGATGGGACAAACACCCATTCGATTGTCGCTGACAAAAAATCTTTCTTTGGGACCCCGAAATTGTTTTTCTTAAAAAATGGGGGCCAGGGAGCAAAAAATACGAAAATATTGTGTGTTTTTTGAAAGGTCATTTGTGGCCATGTTATTGAAACTGATTTCATGCAATAAAACGTTTTTGAGACTTCCGAATCTCCATGCTTCTTCAATGTTGAAAGGGTGACAAGTACAAAAATGAAAAATCATTTGGCTGTACTCAGGGTAAAAAATGGCGGGATTTTTTATAAACAATATTTCTTTTCATTTAGGCTTTTCGGACGTGGGAACGTCACATGGGCTTTGTTGCTGTAATTGTTTTAAATTAAAGGAAATTGTGCATAGGCGGATTCAGGGTAAACAACGGGGGGCACCATGTGCGGAACGCCTTTTATCATCTTGCTTATTTGAAGTGGACTAAGATTGACGGGGAATATCGCCTTCCATTTTATGTACTGTGTCTGTCCACTTTTTGTCTCTGTTTGTCGGTGCTGCACGCAGTGGAATCCAGTATGCAGTTACTATAAGCCTCTCCCCCGGCGATCAGGGGCGAGGGCAAAAAATAGTTTCAATATAATTCACTGCATCTGTAGCACCGACAAACAGCACAATAGACCAAAGTTGTCCATTGAACTAAGCGAGGTGCGCTTAACCAAAGCCTTTTAAGAAATACTTTCTACGCTAGCTTCCCGCAGACAAAACAAACATCGACCCAGAAGGAGCCGCCTCCTCTGGGCCGAATTTTTTCAAAAATTATTACAGAACATTGCATAATTCATATTTATGAAAAGTCCGAAAGTTTCTCTCGCTCTCGCCTCTTGCCTCTTGCTCTCGCTCTCGCTCTCGCTCTCAATGATATCTTCGTTCACCTGGGAGAAAGCATTACGCGGTCTGGCCCGGCCTTGCCCAGTTCGCCTCAACTAGCGATGTCACAACTCTCTGCGAGGGTTATTGCCGGAGGCCATTGACCCAGGTGAGCCGGGCCGCACGGTGACCACGTGATTTTGGCCTGACGCTAGCCTTAACGCAGAAACCCAGTCATTCAGCTGACTTCATTCAGTCCCTGTTGCGCAACCTGTTACAAGAGCGCTGATTGGCCGGGTGCGGACACGGCTGGCTGGGGTCATCAGAGGCGTAAGTAGGAATTTAGTTGCGAACCTTACCGAAAGAGGCGCTGAAGATCGTTTTGCAAATTTATCAAAACTGCATGGATGCAAATCAAAAACGAGTATTGTATTTTTAGGACGACACAGCCTCTGACCAGGAGGCAAAATTTTGAACGATTCCGGCCTCATGGTTTAGGAGAATAAGCGTTTATCTGAGTCGCCAACTAGTACCAACCAATATTTTTAGTGACCTGTCACATCGATAGCCTATTGAAAAATTCCTTCAGTCACCTGACGCTTTTACTGTACTGCATAGCCGCGGACAGATTGTTAATGGGAAGCAAATGTCCCCCACAGTTAACTGCTGGCTATCCCTCCCGACCAAATTTTGCCCCCTAGTGCGAGCAAAAGTGGTAGGTAACATACCATTTTACGGTCTGTTAAGCATATAAAAGCGTACTACAGGCATGTGTCTCCAACTTCAAATAAAAAATTTACGCCGTCTTAAGCTACCTTAGGGCGTAGCTTTAAGATTTTGAGTACGAATACTCGCCCCTTGTCGCGTCGGTTCAAAATTGGCGTGGAGCACCGGTGTCGATTTATATACGTTTGGGGTGGCCCTCGGCGCCTCCAAATGTTAAATTTAGCCACCCCCTAAAAAAAAAAATCAAAAAAAAAATCAGTTCCCTTAATGTCTTCTAGCCAATGGCTGATTTAAGAAGGTCAAAAGGCTTAACCCGCGCACTGACGGGGGTCTGAGCCAACTTCGAACCGACGGGGGGCGGATAACCGCCCCCCCCAGAGGTCTCGAAAACTACGCAACGTAGGGAGAAGCGGAAAACGGTGTGAGGTAGGCCGTGACGAGTACTAGAGAAAATACTCAGACTATTTTTTGATCAGGTCAATATTGAGGTCACCAAAAGTCAAAACAGGTCAAACTTTCCCATATTTCGAGAAAATTGAGCATTGCTTCACATAATCCGGGCTAGCTCAGTAATTAGCATAGCTAGGGGCAATCCGAAAAAAAAAACACTGCAATTCCCTTGAAACACTCTTTTGCTTACATGTTCTCAGATTTGAGATAGGGTCAATAGTTAAAGAGAATGTTTCACATTAACATTAGATTTGAGTTGAGACAGCCATTTTGCTGGATTTGCATTGAAATTAAGTAGTGTAGAAGTTAAAACATCCACAGAGGTCCGATTGAAATTAAATTTGCGTTTGTTTTTGACATCTGCAAAAAATAAGGCCCTAGTGTATTAGCATCGCCGCTTAAAGCCGATGTCGTCATCCCTCGTTATCAAATGTTGATGAAAGTAGACTTGTTTTACATTGGGCTATACATTAGCCATACACTATTCAAACATATTGCAGCGTGAAGGTTTTCTCTATTTCTCAAAATTCCTTCATATGACGTCATCAGCCAAAATACTAAAACTTGGCTTTTCATGAAATTGAGCACTGTTTGTGAGAAACAAATGTAAGAATCGTGTTCGGCAGCAATTACTTCATATTTTGCACCATAAGCGGCGTACAGTCTAGGGTAAATGTTCCGTCTACTGTTTGGCGCTAGAATCGGGTCGATAGGTGCTGCACCAGTGGAATCCTAAAGCAACTATTAGTAAGCTCAACCCCCCGAATAGGTGCCGCAAAGGTAGGGACACACAATCGAGTTTGGGCAGCCACTGAACTTGGGTAGCCGCTGTGCCATGCCGGAACCGGCGTGGCCGCAGCTGCTGACCTTGACCTGACGTCAAACCCACGGCCGGGCCGGGGTCGGTAGGGCGGAGCGAGACAAGGCGGAGATGGAGTGGAGATTTAGATCGTCCACTGGTTAAACCTACGGCAGGGTTGCGAGAGCTTGGAGTCACTGCTTTGGGAGCTACAACGGTCAACCACTGGTTGATGAAAGGAAGGAATCGCAGGTAATCATAGGCAGATGGGCTGATTATCCCGCCATTGGCTGGGGAGAATAAAAAAATGCCCCTCTATCGGACTTTTGTAATTGCTCAAAAACAAACACCGCTATCAACACAAAAGTTCGTGGACTTTCTCAGGTATTTTAGTACAAATATGTTAATCTTCCGTGCCAAACAAAAACGAAGCAATTTTGTCGAAAAATGTTGATATATAGTAAATTTAGTAACGAAACTACAGTCAGGTTTGACGAAAAAGTCCGCTAAATTTACAGTCCGAACAAAATGCAATGCAGTGCTGAATGCAATTATT
>VOPJ01007065.1:0-15058 GCA_014673585.1 Semibalanus balanoides | reverse complement strand
AGCCTACCGCTCCAGTGTTCGTCAGGCTGCCAGCCAGGGGGTAGCGATATATCTGCCGGCAACTGTACATACAGTTGGTTGTTCTGTCTTCTACTGCGACAGGTTCCAAGGCTAGTGGGATGATGAGAGTGATGGAAGTGGGCTGAGTATAACAAATAACAAATAAACCTATAACAAATATTTTGATCTTTTTCGGAAGGAATTTTGTTACATGGATTTGGTTAGTAGCGCTCTCATTTGCTTCCGAAAATATGTTTCATGTTAAATGTTTATGGTGTCAGCACTGCAACAGTTTCATTGGATCATGGTCAGAATAGGCACACAGAAAATCGTATGTGCTTACATTTTAGCACCTATTTTAAAATTCGAGAACTCTGCGTGTTTTGCCCGCTTCCTCAATACCAGTCAACAAGAGTCAGCCAGCGATGGGATCATAGGTCCCCATGTTACAGGGTCTTTCAAAATGAATGTCATTTGCATAGCTTTTTTGCAAAAACAGCACCAGTGTAGAAGACTAGTTGAAATCCCTTTGCTTTGCGATCATCGCAATATATTGTTTTTAAGTGCAAAAAACAAACAAAAAACAATTAACACTGAATATAAAAGACCACGTAGAATCCAGCTGCAATTAAACGTTACAAATTCGCGAACAAAAATGGGTGGCTGCTCAACATTGGTTTTGCCTCCCCCTCCCCACTAACTTCAAAATCGTTCCCGGCCCCTGCCTCGTCGGTGCACGTGTTGTACGCATTAATTAACTTAAATAACATGGCGAATGGAGCACTGAAGTATAAATTCATGTGAAAATTATTTTGGATTCATCGATGCATACCTACGACACGTGCCTATTTTACAACAGCCAAATAGTGCTATTGTGAGATTAGACATAAATTAATTGATAATCGCATTTAATTTGCGGTAAGTTCAGATCCAAAGGACCTAGTTGCGGTTACGGCACTGCACAAGGTCCTAGCATGATAAAAGTCCCCTTTCCAAGTTGTCATGTTAAGTACTTTACTGATGTTGATAAAGTTGACATGTGCTTGGATCCCCAAAATATCCCGTTATCTGATCTCTAGAATATGGATCCCGGATGCAATGGGATCATAGGTCCAACTTTCACATTCGTCGACGGATCCGTCGGATCCGCGATCGCAGGAACCATTTTGTCAAGAATTACCATTATTATGGCACAACGTATGCTGGGTTCTGCCGGATCCGAAATCCGTTAGTATCATAAATCAGCATTTTTTGTATAATGGGATCGATCCCAAATCCGTTTTTTTCAGGGATCCACTGGGATCCATGATTCACTGTTGTATTTTCTCGTGGGATACAGTAGAATCATATATCCAACATTGCGTTTGTCGAGAGATCCTTTGGGATCATAAATCCTACTTTGAGATACATGCACATGTTTTGTTGCATGTTTTCGTGTGCAGCACTTAAAAGACTGACAAAGCTTACACATTACCATTTCAGACCTTAACTCTATTCCGTGCTGGTTTAACTCTATACACTGCTCTGACGCCAATACGCTCCTCGTGTGCCAATTTGGGCGAAGTCTGAGTAACTTTGAATCCGTATTTGAATACGAATACTGACTTCATGGACATCATATTCGGGAGAGCTACATTCGGAGGGTGTTGGTGTTGGATTGTTGGACACTTGTACGGTGTTGAATGTGACAAGGCGCGTCACACTTAGGCACGAAATATCACTGAGTGATATGAATGTCGGTATCACGGCGGCATTGTCGTGTTGTACCCAGCCACAGCTTGCTCGCGACAGGTGGACAGGACACCGAGTACCGACAGCAGGTACGTTGCCCTGTGTGCGGTGGATCAGCTGATCCTTTGAACAATTATTTTTAGTTGTCACCTAACAATTAACAGCGAACTGCTGTCGTTGAACGCTGGGTGGGTTGGTTGGTCCGAAGAGTTTCAAGGCGAGGAACCATATGGGAGACTAAAAATACCCGACCCTAACGGCCTTGCCTGCCATAGATTGTCGTCGATAAGATTGAGGGTTCGATCCCTGGTCCCGTATTTATTAAAAGTTCCACTGAGGTCATAACATGTGTGGTCTGCCTGATTCGAATCCTGACGCACCTTCAAAAATCGTCCGTCAAAGGTAATACGCCCCGTTACTAACTGTCCGGCAACACCAATACATCATGATAAATCATCCATTTATGGCAAAATATGTCGCGAGAAGGAGCATATTTGCATTTACCAGCTCGCGTGGAGCGTGAGTGTGCCTGTATCAAAATACACCTGTTTTCAGAGCGTCTTTAGATATCCGTCAAGGTTCATAGAGCGCCAAACCCCACTATGAAGGCACCGTTAGCGAAACGTGTTGTTGAGCGGGGGGGGGACGTTTTGATATATTTCCGATGCACCCTCCCGGCTCCCACATACCTACAAAGGCACGGTACCCTCTATGCACCTCTGAAGACACAATCCCACATAGCTCCAAAGGTGACCTATGCAACTTTGAAACTGACCTCCCATATACCTCAAAGGGCGCCCTCCGATACACATCTGAAGGTGCTCTCTCACATACCTTTAAAAGCACCCTCTCATACACTTCTGGATTAGCCCTCACACACGCCTCCAAAGGCGCCCTCCGGGCCCCGATACACTTTTGAAGGCGCCCTTCCACATGCCTTCGAAGGCGCCCTCAAATACATTTCCGAGGGCCCCTCCCCAAATAGCTTCAGAGACCAGAGGCTTCACATTCAGCGAGGGACGATTTTGGAGGTATGAAGGGAGGGCGCTCTTGGGCCTCGGGAATATGTATCTGAGGATGCCTTTGGACTATGTGGGGGGACAACTCCAGAGGTGTATCGTAGCGGTGGGCGCCTTTGAAGGTATGTGGGAGGGCGCTTTCAGATGTGTATCGGAGCGTGCCTTACATTAAGTGGAACAAGTCTCATATTCAGCCGGAACGCGCCTCAAATTCAGCGAAGGGCGGCGCATGAGGGTGCCTTTGGCGCCCAAGGAGAGGGGATAGCGCAGCTTCCCCCTTAAATACGCCCCTGCTTGTTTTGAATACCTTAAGGCTTTAACTGTAATTTTCTCGATTTGAAACGTGATTTAGACATCGACACACGTATTGCTGGTTCTGCTCTATTGTATTCATAGATCACCACACAACCGGTGCTATGCACACATGCCAGGATAACATTAACGCTTCACATTCATACCTGCAGCTCGTTATTTCACACCATGTACAAACACTCGATGGAAGCAATCTTCAGCAGCAATTTAGCCTTGTCCGCCGCTGTCCAAGGCCATTTAAAGGTGTAATGAGACACGTACACGCAATGTACAATGTAATGTATGTACATGCACATGGACATACACATACAGATGTATGGACAGTGGACACGGTTAGGCGAATGGCCGCATGGGGCCATCGACCACATTTAAACGCTCAGATGCCAGCATCTGCTGGAATGGTCGCTTAATAATGGCTAACACTGGTTACCGCGCAATGTGAGATGTGGCCTTCCGAGTTGGGGACAATGACACGTGACATGCAAAGGTGTAAAGTGAGATAATTTGACACAAAAACAACATCAGCTCGGATAATTCCGTCGTTCGTCCGGTCTAAACAAAGTACAACGATGCTGTCAAGTTAAGAGGTCTACCATCTGGTTGATTGTTTTTTATTGACCCCATCAATTGTATTTAACTCGGACCTAAATGCTGGTTTGTTTTGGATCTGAAAATGGTTACCTTTGTCGGTACAAAGACACTCGTTAGAGCATGCAGATTGTCGTAAGTCCGTGTATGTATCTGAGATCACTGAGATTCATTATGCGAGATTCGTCTCCGTCTAAAAGATGGAACGCACAACTAACAGGTGGAATGGGGAAACGAGGCTGTCATAGAAACCATTCCATTAAAGCAGCGTGGGAACACGTAACAACAATAACTGCCCACGCCGCCATGCTTCATACACTGATGCGATGTCACAAGCTAACGGTATTCCTGTGAAGTGATGATGGGCCAATGGATTGCTTTGCTCATTGTGAATGGCATAAATAAATAAAATAAATAATAATAACAGTAGTTAAATAAAGGGAGCTATGACTAGCACACATGAGATCGATTCAAAGGAAAACAGCTCCACTTGCTCGGTTCGTAAGACCGAAAGACACACTGCACGTCCGAAATGGCAAAACAACACGGTAGAGAACCCAATAGAAAAGGAACAGCATGAAAACGAGGCAAAATACACACGTGTCACTCATATGTCATGCAGAGTGGTTCGCTTGGCCCCTAAGCCGATTATGGTTTGGTTCGTTGACAAGCTTCAACGACATTGGCGATTCTAAAAATACAAATTAAACTATCCTGAGCATCAAATACTGTTCATCAACCGTGCTCGAGGACACTGGCCTAAAAGCCACAAAAGTAAGACAAACGACTAGCCTTCTTCAGCTGCACACCACGGGGAACACAAATATGTCCTGACGGCGCCCTCTGGCTCGTCCCGGTCAACTAGCCTGCTAACACTACGCAACACCTGTCGTTGCACCATCGAAACCGTCGCCCCGTCGCTGCTGCCAAAGAGACTGGCAAAGAGACACTCTTGCACTCGTGACTCTTCACTCGTGAAAAAATAAACAACATGACAATGACCTGTCCTGTCCTGTACATGATGACCTGTGCCACCCACTGTGCGCCGTGCACCATTTATCACAATCGGCCGGCGCCAGCGCTCGGCGGCAGTCGACGGGACCAGCCCTGTCAACGCACTCTGGTCCATCGAGTCTACAACGCGTCCGAAACACAGCAGCGAACCCCTGGCCGGCGTCGCCTCCGGTACTGACGCCAGCCGGCCCAGCCGGCCCCACAGCGGCACAGCGGGTCAATGGCGCGCGACAGCCCGCCACTGGCCCACTGTGCGCCCGACTAGCATCATCACATCATGAGTCTGTCAAGTCGTCAGGCAGCTGCGCTCAGCCTCTCAGCGCTGCCGTCTGAGCGGCGTTTGTGGCCAGGTGTGGGGCAGCTTGAGCCACTGTGCGCCGCGGTTGGCTTGCCTGTAGAGGCTTAGATCTGACGCTTAGATCTGACGCTTAGATCTGACGCTTAGATCTGACGCTCGTTTCCCCTGCACATCCGTCGCTGCTTGGGCTGGCGGAGACGAAGCGTGCGTTCCACGCGCAGCACTCGGTCGCTGCAGCGGGACTTACACTTCTGGTTGACCACCTTCTCACGGCTCTGGAACTTGTGGAGACGCTCTGTCGGGTAGGAAGGGGCACGGTGTCAGCAGACACGCGCACACTGTGCACAGTTACAGCGATGACTTTAGTCCGTAATTATAAAGGTAACGGTTTTGCTACAGTTACCATATATGCTGCTAAATATGTCTACCTTGCATCTTGTTCAGATATCGTGGATGAACAATCGAAATATGCTTAAAGGGAACATTTCACCTTTGTATTGGTTTTAAACTAAGATAGCCATTTTCTTTGGCAGTTCTTGAAAAGTACAAATTGCTATAATCATTTTTCAAAAAACTTGATCATTTTTTATTTTTAAGCAATTCAACTTTGAATTTACAAAAGAGGGTCTATACGAGTGCCACCTCTGAGAAAGGGGCTGACAGTCACTTCAAGCATCTTCAAGGCTGTTGGTTCGGGGAGAAAAAACGACTTGTATTTCTCAAAGTTCTAACCTTAACTGCTGCTATTACGATATCAAAAGACTTATATCTATTCAAGCGTGCCACAATTGTTTACAAAGAGTGCCTGTTATCCAAAGCTCTATTTAGCTCATCAATGGCGTCATTGTCCCCCAAAAAGTAATAAGTCTAGTGACTTTTCGAGAAACAAATATTATCATCGTTTTTAGCAACACTTACTTCATATTTTTACTACAACCGGCGTACATTTGCCAACTTTCCGGAAGGTGAAACATTCCCTTGAACGGCTCATCTGCATGAAATCGTCAATCTTCCGACGATCATAGCAATCGCACCGGTGCACTGCATTTACACCGTGCGCTTGGCCGTTCCTACATTGCCGCGTCGACTCGTCAGTACCGCTATAGGTGACTCTCGTCAGTACCGCTGGGTGACTCTCGTCAGTACCGCTGGGTGACTCTCAAAGTCTCCACTCACTCTGGTTGGTGGTGCCGATCATCTCATAGCTGGCCACCCTCTTCAGATCCGCCACGCCGGCCTCGTCGATCTTCAACACCCGGAACGTCTGGATCGTGTCCCGGCTGAACACCCACTCGTGCTTCTCAGACTTGCTGAGGGACCGGCGCGGCCGCTCGAAGATGTACTGAAACGGACACAGGTGTGGGGTGAAGGCAACTGCGATACTCGGCGAGGAATGGGTATACTTTTGTGCTTCTCTCTAGAGTACCGACTACCGTTGAATCGTTATTATATCCTTTTTGCTTAAAATATACTTAAAAATATTACAATAATAAAACATTAACTTGGTTTTACTTTCATGTCATGGCACTGCCGTTTCTATCAAGTGATTATCGTTTAATAAAATTGTAGAGCATTGCAATACAAATACAGCTCGAGAGCGGCGGGTTTACCTGGATGTACTGGGAGATGTTGGCTCCGGCATGGGATTTCCACACGACCAGAACGCGCTGAGAAGGGATGCACTTGACGTTGGGCATGTCCGGCCGGAGAGCCACGCCCTGATCCATTCCTCCTGTCAGACAGGGCAGCACAACGTATTGAGAACTGATGATGTGGCCGCATTTGGCTCGAATGACATTTCTGAATGACGAAACAACACTATTATTTAGAATTGTGTTTTTCCACAGGGAGAAATCTGAGCTGTCGTCATGGCAGCCAGTTCAGCATTAGTGGCGGGGATTTGGGGCAACTTGAGGTCAGGTCAGAGTTTTGATTTTAGAGCGACCAAATTTGCTCTCGTCCCTTTCAGAAAGGGACTCGAGTAGCCACCGTGATCTACCTCCTGACCAAGTACCGCCAGCTGCACACCACTGATGGAGAAGGATAGCGAGACATTTCTGAAAGTGCCCTTTTCCAAACACCTCTTTTGTGTTCTAAACTGTTTGAATGAAGGCGTGCTTAAAATTTAAATGGTTTGCTTCGTTCATCATAGTTTGCTAGCAAAGGAACGCCTCATCAGACAAATGCATCACGAACACACATGTCTAACTGTTTTAGTTGTTGCATGCAGCATCTGTGTTGTGGTGTGATTGAGACGGGAAAACTTCGGAGCTCGTTAACAAGTCAGAACAGTTTGAGAAAATCGCCTATAGGTGGCAGAACTGACCTTTATTGTTGGGGCATAGAGGGCAGCACTGTCCGAGGACCAGCTGCGGCCGGGCGCAGGCCGGTTTCGGGCAGGGCACGTGACTGCACTCGACGGTGCCGGACGAACAGCGACACAGCTCACAGGCCAGGCGGCCGAATGGACCCATCACAGGGTGCCAGGTAGCGCCGTTCGGGTACAACCTGCAACGCACAGACGCGGAACGTTAGGACACCTCTGACCTGAATACACAGAGGCAGCGAAATAGGCTCGTTGACGGATCGTGTAGCCAGTGGAGGTATCAGTGGAGGTTCTGCCGACGGATGAGACCGTGAGAGAAAGACGGGTAGCTTGCTCTGGTGCCAACAGAAGACCGTCTCGTCAACAGGCAATGGTGAGACGTCTTAGGGAATACCACAGCTGTTGGAACATGGAGGTGGGTATTTGCGAATATAGTGGGGTGAGGTAGGTAATAGGTATGTCTCAAAACTCTCGAATTTGACGTGATGCCTAAGCGTTCCAACTTCCGCGCAGAGAAACAACTCGAAAGCTTATCACTTCTCAGATGTTTCATGTAACGGTGCTTGTGAAAATGAAACGCAGTCCCAGAAGGCAGAAGCGGATCTGTTTGAAGGAAAGCTCTTAACTAAATCAGGCTAGTGCCACTCAATCTAAAGAGACTAATGCTAAGCGGAACCTAACTGAGCTCTGCTATATGGCAGATGCGTTGGCAATATACTGCATTCCCCGCGGCATTGTATAGAAAACAAAACGTTCCAAAGACTTTCCGTCTTTTTTTCCAGCCCCGTCAGCCCAGACAGTCAAATGTCAACGACGGCAGGGTCGGTTGAGCTTTCTCGTCTGCCGGCGTCGACGGCGTCGACGGCGGCGACGGCGGCGACGGCGGCGACGGCGGCCCTTTGCCGGCTATCTGACAGCGCACTCGGCTGTCATGTTGCAGGGCTGGGGCTGACTGAGCTCTGACATTGACGGAGCACGAGAGGAGGGGACAGAGCAGGGCCGCCGGACCGGCCGGCCGACCCTGGCAGCCGGGGTCAGAGTCGTGGGTTCGGGTCTGTTGGGGTTCGGGTGGTCGACTGATCTCAGGATCTCTATACTAGACCCAGCGACCAGACCCAGGCGACCAGGACCAGGCCCCAGGACCAGGCAACAAGAGAAAGCGCATGGACCAGTGTACCCCAGGACCAGATGCGGACCCAGGACCGGCACCAGGACCTAGGCCACCACCGGACCGGGACGCGGACCCCAGCGCGACCAGGACCCAGCGACCAGGACCCCAGGACCGGCACCCATGCGACCCAAGACAGAACCAGGAACACGGACACACGACCAGGCACCAGGACCCGGGACCCAGGACCGGGGACCAGGACAAGGACCAGGACCAGGACCATGTGTATCCTAGGTGACCAGTAACCAGACCCCAGGCACCACGGACCAGGACCAGACCAGGACCAGGCCAGGACCCAGGCCAGGACCAGGACCAGGACCAGGACCAGGACCAGGACCAGGACCAGGACCGGGACCAGGACCAGGACCGGGGTCGTGGCTGTAGTCGGCAGCCGAAACAGCAAGAGTCGCATGAGTCACAGCGTGACGTGGTACCGAGTCGACGTCATCACCGCAGTGACGACATAGTGACGTCATCACTGCAGTGACGGCATAGTGAAGCTGCCGCTGTCTTGATAAACGTGGGGGGACGGGGACGGGAGCAGTCTTATTAATTTACAATAGTTGTCATTATTGGCGTTGCTTGCAAGTTACAAATATACCCTATTGAAGTATAACGTCTCAAAAATTGTGAGAGGCGCAACTGTGCTGTCGCAATATTTAACTTGTCTTCGTTTAGAGTAAAAATACCTCTGCAGCACTACGCGTACACATGCTAGGGGCAGGGGTGTAGGTTCTCCAGACAAGTTGGGGGGGGCTGAGCTTGGAAAAATTGCTTTAAGTACCATAAAAATCCACAAAAATGCAGATTTATCCCCGGATTTGCCACCCACTTCCTAGTCTAAGTTGGGAGGGGGGCTGAAGAAAAGTGTGGGGGGAGAGGCTGACATCCCTTCAACCGAATAGGAAACTACACCCCTGGCTATAGGGTAAACGTCATAAGATGCCTGTTTTTACCGGTAACTGGCTCATCAGCTGGATAGCTGTTATAATTGCTATCAAGCTAGTATTCGCTGCCTGGTGAATATGAGTATGACAAAGGAAGAACTTGTATTTCTAATTAAAAGTGAACGTTTATGGCTTCGTAATCAAGCAAATGATCAACTGCTAAGATACTAAGAAAAAGGCATTACAAGACAGGCTGAGGCCTGAGCTACGTCAAGACAGAGCTGGGCGGGGCTGGATGAGATAGACTCGAGCTTTAGCTGCAGAGGACTGGTCGTCACACCACAGACTCCCGCCGGCGGCCGGCCCCGGCAGCAGCAGCAGACGTCAGCCGACCTCAGGCTCCGGGTTCGGTTCGCAGAAGCTCAGCCTGCAGTATACATGCCTCAGTGACGCCGACAGTCACTTTTCCAACCACCGACACCGAGCCGCCACCGAGCCGACACCGAGCCGCCACCGAGCCGCCACCGAGCCACCACCGAGCCAGCGGCGGGCGGCGGGCGGCGGGCGGCGGGCGGCGGGCGGCGGGCGGCGGGCGGCGGGCGGCGGGTGGCGGGCCAACGTCTAGCCAGCGCCAGGCGGCGGCAGCGGGCGCAGGCGGGCGGCAGCGGGCGGCAGGCACTGCTCGGGCGCGGATAACGTCCCGCGAGCAGTAAAACGCGGCGTCGAGGCTAGAGCCCGAAAAGCCTTGGCGGCGTACAATTCGATTCATGATATGTAGGAAGGTAGGTACGGAAATTTAAAGAAAAGCAGCTCGGCGCCGAAGCCGATGGCAGGCGGCGGCTGGGAGTCGATCCACACTCTGTCTGCCGGTGCTTGGTCGTGCTTCGACGTAGTGACGGTCAGCATGACTTGACTCGGATTCAGTTTCTACTTCTGCATCTCCTCCCTTGGACACTCACGGGTCTTCCATCCAGGTCTTGTGGATTAGGCTGGTCACGATTTTCAAAACTTGTTTAGAGATGCTGCACTCTTTTCCTTCAAGGTCACCTGCCCACCCTATTTTGCCTCCCACTCACTCTCCCAAACCCTATACCCATTACACGGCGTTCCCTCATCAGCTATTCCCAACATCGATCGCTATTTGGACCTTCCACCCCTTCACTCCCATTATTTGTCATACGACTTCTCAACCTCACTGTTTTCCTCGAACTTGAGGGGGTTCAATCACGGACTCATAATCAACATTAATTTCGATTCAATCACGACCGAATCACACCTTCATTCTTTGCATTCGATTTAATCAAAGACTTTGAGTCAGAGCTTTCGACTCAATCGATTCGAAATGTCCTTGAGCCATATCAGTCCCGACTCAATCATGTTGAATCATACGACTCAATCAAAATTTAAACTATGAATTTTTTGTAAGCAATTTTTTAAAATTGTATAAGATTATTTGTATTTGTGACTAAATTTCATGACCTATAATTGCAAATATGATATAATAGACAATATTATATGTTTTAGTCATATTTTTCACATTATAGATAATTGATATATCATTAAGTACTGTATTTTTCTTCTTCTCTTATTTCAGTGTTAGGTATAACTTTTTAGGGGAGGTCAAAATGAGAAAGTTAACTCATTAGTCATTACCAACACCAACAGCATAAACTAACAAACCCTTTCTCTTTTTCCTGAATCCTGACATTTTTTGTCACCAAAAATGTTCTTTACTGAAGAGAAAAGGTTGTTCAAGTTAGAACTGCGAAGTGATTTGATAGTGCTGCATCTGTATTTATATATTGTCATTGCTGATGGATATTACCTACATGGTTGAAAACTTGAAGTTTTGGAGGTGTACATTTTTATTTGGAGCTTACAATGTTTGTTGATTGAGTCGTGAACCCGAATCAATCGGCTCTCTTAATAAAGCAGCCCAATCAGTTTGAGCCGACAAACTGCTCGATTCATGAGTTGCGACTCAATTATAGTCGAATCGTATATGCAAGTCTGCTTACAATGCGGCTTTTACGTGCGGGAACTACTTAATCAGAATTTCTGCAATATGAAAGCGATAGGGAGGAAATGTAAGATTTAACTGTTATAAAAAGTCCATTGATAATGATTTCACACTGATATTGCTCAAATGATAACATATGATTTATGAACATATGAAATCAACACAAAAAAACAGTCTTAAGGACGCCGAATCATTATCTTTGTGCGACAAAATCGAATGAATCACGAATCATCGCCATTCGCCACAAACAAGATTGACATGACTGCTATGACGTCACAGGCACAAACACTCGAGAGAAAGAGAAGTTTCGCGAAAACCTGCCACATTTTCTGTGAAGTGTTCGTCATCTTGTTTTGGGCCGAGGGGCCGTAGCCGGCAAAGTTTCTACTCTATTTTGGCTGGCTGTCGGAGGGAGCAAGCGTTCACATGTCAAACTGTCAAACACGTCTGTATTAGCGCCGAATGCATTCAACAGGCGGCGCGCGGAACGGATGCGGTAGCCCTCTCCGGGTGAGAGGGGGTTGGGGGTTGGGGGGTCTTGTGACCCCCCCTCTGCTCCGATTCCGTCGACCAGGAAACTGGGATGACGAGGGTTTCCTAAAATTACCGAATACTAATTATAGCTTATGCTTGAATACAGTTGTAACATTCCGCAAAAGCTGTACCGGATTTGTGTGAACCTTATGCACTTTGTAACATGGATTTCGATGATGATATGTGTGAGGGAACAAGAGCCATTGGAGGACTATCACGCTCTGTTTAACTGCCACGCTCTGCTGTACGCTGTTGTTTAGGAGTCAGCAAATACTATTGTGTTCAATTGGCGAATTGGTCACCGTGCATAGTGACTTAATGAAACCTGCTCACAGAAAATGTATTCGATGACTATTTAGGATACTGAGCATTTGGCGCAACACCAGTTAAAAAGCACACACATGGAGTTCAAGACGTCGTCGACAAATGTAAAACCCCAGTCAAAAAGCAAACGAGATCGTATCTGCATGAAAACGTCACACATGTACACATAAAGTATAAGTCTTTACCACGCTAATTGCCTATTGACGCGGTACGTGACGGAGTCTCTGATCGGTGTTTTTGCCTGGGAGTCCAGCTCAGCTCGTGCCATTCACCTTATTCATTTTATTTTATTTATCCATTCACTTATATTCAGCTTGATTTTACGGCTGGCCTGAAGCTGCGGGACTAGCTGCAATGCAGACCGACTGGCCGCGCTGTCGCTCGGCAGTTCAGTTATTCACGCGCATCAGAAGGTCAGCACCGTAACGCAGAATGACTACTGCATGGACCAACGCGGTCGCTAACTGGTCTGATAAGGTCACATTACGGCAAGCTTCCGCTTATAGCCTTGTGCACCGCTTACTATTCAGGCATGTTTCGGCAATCCCTGAGGGTACGGGAAGACGCTTATAGCATTGTGCGACCGCTACTAGCATGACATGTTTGTGATCTCCTGACTACAGGAAGATACTCTGCGACTTGCGAGTAGATGTGATATTTAATGGTCAGGCCTATACCAGAAGAGAGATGAGATGGATTTGTTGGATTTACGTTCTTTTATAGCCTTGGATTTACCTAGCCTGAGGTTGACTGATCAACGCCTATTGGTTCCCTATCCCTATTGGTTCATTTTTTAATCATATAGAAAATTATGATAATGTGATAAGTGTCTCCACTAAAGGAAACTACTTCAGATTTTACAGCCCCACTTGAAAGAGGATCCCGACTTAAAGTGGCGAAGAGCTCCCAAACAAGGCAGTAAATTAGGGTGGATATAATTGTTGTATCAGCAGTGACGTCAGTGTTACATTTACGGCGGTGGGATTCGGAAAATGAAAAATTTCGGTATTAGTTATTAAATTTAAAGCCGTCGCATTACGTATCTGCGGTGTAGGTATTGCCTTTCTGACTAATTTGAGATAACCTTAGTTACCAAATCAGGATACTTAAACCAGAGGAGCTAACTGTGTACAAGCATATAATCCAATTGTATCCTCGTGGTTTCTCTTATTTTATACTTCGATTACGTGAGAAGAGAAAGGGGAGACGGTGGCGGAGGAGGGGCTTTGCAGTGTTGCAAGCAGGGGAGGGGGCGATGTGTTTTTTCTAAAGGAGCACAGACGATTGCTCGTGTAGCCACAGCTGGCGTAGTTGGGTCAGCAAAGGAAGGTGTGTGTGGTAGGATTACGACGACCATGTTCCTGGCGACGCGCAGTCACCAGCGTCTTGCCCGAAAATATTTTAAATTGCGTTCTTACAAACTTTTTTACAAAACAAATGTTATGTGTAAAAAAGTTATAAATAGTAAATTTGAGACTTACCGCCACGATGTTGTAAAATTAAAATTACAAAACAATTTGTATAAAAAAATACTTTGCAATCACAAAGAAAAATCATTGCAAATTACAAACTTTTCGCTTTGTGAAATAGGCCTCTGATATAATTATCGCGACTATACGGTGTGCGTTCGGCACTCAGAGCCGGTATGCGTTTGGCACCCACAGCTGACATACGTTCGGCCCCCACAGCCGGGGTACGCTCGGCACTCACTTGACGCCGGAGATGCAATCGCTGCCGGTACGTGGTGACGGGCTCTCGACGCTGAAGGTGCGACTGATGCCGATGGTGCCCAGCGGTTCGGAGGCAGGCTCGTCGTCACTGTGACGCTCTGAAACGGCAGTGCAAGTCCTCGTCAGCGTAGTGCGCAGAATCGCTGCCAGGGGCGCTGCTTGCTGCCCGGTGAGGACATGGACGGGTTCATAGAGACGAGACACGACGGGGGAATTCATGGCATTGCTGGATTCAGACTGAATGGCGGGAGAGTAAGATGGCGGGAGTTGTGTGTCAGCTGCCGAGTACGGCCATAAACGAAAGACATTTTTTTCGCTTTTTTATCGCTGTCTTTATCTGTTTGTATCTTTTATCTTTCATAAGTCATCAGTTCACTCTGTATTGTTTACACTATTTACATTTTAATTGTGTTTCAATGTTCTTATAGAGTGTATTGTCGGTAAACATGTATGTATATTTAGTCTATAGGTATACTGTGACTTCACCTGTCAGTGGGGGCAACCCTGTTGGTGATATATTTAATAAAATACAAAAAATAAAAATACAGCACTTATTGCTTTTCGGACGGCATCTATCAATCACAAATGTGAATGCAGACTATGATGAGCACAAAACAAGCTTAACGACATTCATACACGAGAATCGTGATTCCGCAGAGATCACGCCATCATTGGCCATTCATTCATACATCGACAAATTTAGCTATACCGTGCAGTTTCATCGAAGTCTGCGCGCATGCTACGAAATAATAGTTAGCAGGCAAGTTCAGCACCTTAGGCACAATCAATAAATTAGTATTAAAGAGGTGTTGACATATTTTGTTAATTATTTCGTTTCACGAGCCAACAAATACGTTCAATGAATAACGTATAGATGTAAGTTTAGAACCACGGAACTTTACTTTGACATATTAAATTTCACAGCGGCAAGAACATGCTGTGATTTTTTACTCTGCCTTGCATAGATTCGCCACTGTTAACCTGATAAATGTTTCAGGTGTCTATGGGTCCGCGGCGTTCAGTCGCGTAAAAGCTCGTATCGGACCAGTTTTATTCCGCTATGCATACAAGTCCATGCGACTATATAGTGCCACTGTAACGTGTAAT
>VOPJ01007064.1:0-15063 GCA_014673585.1 Semibalanus balanoides | reverse complement strand
CGTGTAATGGTCATTGCGGCAAGTGCTGGCCGATCGATGACCTCACTAGTCGCGCTCTTGCGCTTAGCTCACCGGAGGATCAGCAGCAGCTGGACACACATGACTTACCACTCGGAAACGTGCAGACCGCGTGGTGCACACCAGTCGTCTGTTGACTGACATGCAGATTGCTGACTGCTGACTGACATGCAGATTGTAGATTGTTGACTTGATACGTTGTTGCAGCGGTAGTCGCCCATCCTAGGGTCCTGGTTTGAACCCCGGGAGAGTGATGGCCCTTGAGGTGAGAAGGATGCGCTGGGCTGCACTCCATGAATGTCACATTATCACGTCGTATATAAGTTTTCACGATGCATTATTTCTAGTTTGACTGTTATCGATGTTGAGTTGACTGCTTGTGGACCATTTTTCAAGCGAGCAAAGGAATTAAAATTATTAATATATAAATGTGTTACGGCACATATGCGAACTCAGCCAGTATACCTATGCATACTGCCCGGACAGTATTTATACTGCCCGACCCGCCGGCCAGAATGCATACTACCTGGGCGGTGGGCCGTATGCATACTGGTCGGCACGTAGGGCAGTTATATAATATATATGTGTGCGAATTGGCCCGTTTATATACTGCCCGGGTATTCATGCTGACCAGCCGCCCGGCCAGTATCCATGCTGACTGGGCAGTATTCATGCTGACAGGACACTATACAAACTGGCAACTTTTGTCACTTTCGGTATGTCATAATGTTTTATTTCTATACCTTTTGTAGACAAATGTAAGGATCCCAGAGTCGTATCGAAATTAATTACATTTTATCGATAAGTTCCAACGGAATTGATGATGTCCAACGATAACAAAATGTCACAGGGGATCTTGTATTCCATTGAAAGTCTCAGAAAAAGAGCAACAGGTTTTAGATCCCAAGGCGCGCTGACTTATATCCCAATTCCATGCTTTCTGTGATCCCATTTAATCTTGGATTCCATGGGTTTCTAGGCAAAAAAGTGCATTATGACACTATTATTTCTGAACAAAATGTAACCAGGGATATACGGTCTCACTATTTTCATTCAGTATATAAAATAAAATATATACAATATAAGTAGACAAATATTTTCAAGTGTTTTTATTGGTAAAGATAAGTTATTGTTTCTCACGTTGTTTCACTCTCTGCCAACACCGGGATTGGATAAAAATTGCAGTTAAGCTTTGGAAAAACGTTTACGGGAGGAAAATACATAATTTAAATATTGGTGCCGCAACTTCCATTAATTTCAGAGATCATAGCCATTTAAAAGTCAATTATTTTCATGCAGCGCGCTAGGCGGAATGATACAACATGAAAATGTTTAAGGGATGCGTCTTCTGTCCTCCCGCTTCCAATTCCCATGACTTTGAAGCACACAATTAAAATTTGAAGGAAACAGTTCACATTGAAAAAACGACAAAAATCTCATAAATGATTGAGAGAAGCTAGAAATGAAATATCACGTCACTAGAAAGCCATACAATTTTATATTTACGTGGAAAAAGCAAATTATAATGTCAGTTATTTGGTTCAAACTCACATTTTGCCTAAGAATAATGCGAAATCAGCTGGCTTAGAAGCACGCAATATCTTGGAAACGTCATCGATTTAGTTTGAAGGTGATTGTGTTGTTGTTATAATGATGGTACTGCCAAGTATCTGTTTGAAGATGCCGAAAAATACAATGCTTGAAAACCATCACAGTATCTTGCTGTGTTACATTGTGGTTTTCGTCACATTATATTTCACTAAGAGTGTATTGTCCACCTCGTCGCTTCATGTTGCGGTGTCTTCTGGGGCGTCCGTCTGGTTATTGTGTCACAAGGTTCATGTAATGGTCTATAATTTCACTGGCGCACCGGTCTCCGCGCTGGCTCCTATCATCGTCAGTGGGCGGCTGCGCCGCGTTTTGCGGCACGCGCGTACTGGTAAGAGGTGGGGTTCGGTGAGAGGGGACAGATCAACAATTCGCACGTGAGTCTGGAACGTTCAGGCCAGCGCTGAACGCTACACACACGCTACAGAATGTTGCTTATAACAAAGTTTTATAGCATATTTGAACATCAAAATCACTTTACATATCATTACCTGACAAAGTTCATTCTTGCAATAAAAAGAATGAGGTACTGAAGCAGTATGGTATTGTCCAGCACTTACACTTTCTCAAGTCTTGCGTCATCTGTGCGTCATAATCATACGTCAAATCAGCCAAAATCAGCCAATCAGCGATTGGAGTTACCGAGTATTCCCGTCCCCGACTTTAAGGACTGAATATAAATTATTAAGGGGTTTCTTTGAAGAAGTGAAAGCGTAACAAGTCATTTTCGAGTATGCGTCACAACTTGGCTATCTCAACTCAAAACCCCATGTTAAAGGTGAACTGTTACTTTGTATAAGTCAGCACAACGTTGGACCGCTTGGACGCTGGCTGCATCATGCATGTTTTGTATTTGGGTCGTTTTCCTCTTGTTCCTGGCATCACGAAAACGCTAGATTTACACAGGTATCCCAGTGGAAACTCATTTAAGTTTACTTGCTTCTATTTATGGCTGACCCATTGCTTGCTGTAGGCAATGTTAATAGAATCGCTGCTAATTAAGATCGCTGTTTGTCGTATTTACCCTTACCTTCCATAGATTACGGCGTGCGACGACAGCTAGAAATACATGTGTCTAATATTACCATATGCAAGCCAAGCATTGTTTTTTTCATTTGTGGAGTTCATTATTTACTCAAACAAAACAGGTTCAAAATAAACTTGTTTCAACTTTTACAACCGGTATGGACATTAGTGATGAATACATGATTTTAAAAGGTTAATGTACATTTTCTCTTTCACCAACATATTATGTTTGGGCACTATTGTTTATTACCTTACATCCGCAAGTGTCTGTATTTCTGAACCTCAGATCGCCACGGGACTTTAGATGGCGTAACTCGTTCAAGGCATTGTCAGTGTTCTTTTGTTCACAGCGCCGTGACGAAAGCGACGAGCAGGCAACATAACACGGCCGCCTGTCGGGGGTGCACAGCCGAGCATCGCTAACATCATCGCCCACCAGCTCACCAGCTTCGTGTCGTGGTGCTGGAAGACGTGGCTGTCGCTGCGTGAAGTGGCACGTCTGGCCTTGGGAGGCAGTGGCCAGATAGGGTGAGACGAAACGGGGGTGGCATTTTGTAAGTAACTTATTCCACTCACGTTAACCTGCGGAAACTCACCCCTTTTTAGGATGGCACGGTGAGAGAATTACACAAAACTATTTAGTGGTTGCGCGCTCGCCATCTTTCAACGGCTGTTGTCAGCTCCTGACATTGCAGTCTCCGACGGCTACGCGCTATTGTCTGTTATACATATGATTACACAGCCGCAACGCCACGCGGTGGGGCACTTCTTGGGGCGTACATTTTGCCTGTGTAATTTGCAAATGTATCTCTAAAGCCGTTCACCGGTTACTGCACCAAGAACAGTTATAGGTACTCAGAATTTGAAGGGCGCTGGACGGCGAAGGCTGAATTACGTTTAACCCGCGCCCCACTGCACTGGGGGGTGTTTGAACACCCCCTTCTGTTTTGTAAAGATAACGAAAAAACTGCGGCGCCTAGCGCCACCAAATTTGGCATAGCGAATCATTGATTTTTTCCGCACATTTTGCCAAAACTCCAGCTTCGTGTCGGATTAGGTCAGGTCACCAGATCAGGTCAAGTGACCCTACCTCCCAGAAAGTTTGCGGTCGTGTCATGACCACAGTTTCCAAGGGAACGATATCAAACTTTTAGGATTGAATTAAGTCATCAGTACCTAAAAATGTGTCTCTCGGATTTTTTTTTTTATATCGGTGAACTAAGATCGGGTCATTTTTGTGACCTCCCATTATAAGTCAATGGAGAAATATTCAAATGCTTTCTTTTTCGACGATATTAGTTCATTTCTTTCTGAGTAATGTTATTGTAGGATATTATGTATGATCAAGTGCTGTTTTTTCTCAGTGAACCTTATGGAGTCATCTGGGGTTATCCGAGGTCACCAACACCTTTTCGTCAATAACTCTGGATAATGCAGATAGAGAAGTGCAACTTTCGCCAATGTGTTTGTCTCGTCAAGACACATCTGATATGCAACATGACCTACTTGGGTCCCCATTTGAATGGAGGGGTGCCGTCACTGGTCATTGGGGCGCTGTCACATGGCCATAGGTGCGCCAACACTTGCCAGAGTGCGCCGTCACTGGCCATAGGGGCGCCATCACTTGCCAGAGTGCGCCGTCACTTGCCAGAGGGGCGCCGTCAATGGCCAGAGGGGCGCCGTCACTGGTGCCGTGACTGGCCAGAGGGGCGCCGTCACTGGCCAGAGGGGCGCCGTCATTAGCCGAAGGGGCGCCTTTACTGGCCGAAGAGGCGCCTTTACTGGGAAGGGGCCGTACTGGCAGATGGCGCCGATTAACGGTGGGTGCATTGACGGAGGGGCTCATTAGGTCTGACCTATAGGCATATGATAGGAGACATTGCATATATCAGGGCATCTACGTGCCCCACAAAAGTATATTGAACGTATAGGCCTTTTTAGGAAGTGGGATGTCCAGCTTACGACTTGGTTTCCGGGGGGCAGGTTGTGGGGGGGAGTGGCGGATAGGAGGGGGGGTCCTGTATGGTGGGTAATTGAATCATTTCCACTTGCGTTTCGCTTCGGGCGTGTCGTGTGGGGTGTGCGTGGGCTGTGGACGAGCCCTGTCACTGCTCAGAGTATCTACTACAAATATTTGGATGAGTTAGGGGGGGAGTGAGTGATTTTTAGCAAGATAGCTATTGAAATGGGGACGTTATGGCGTTGGTTGGTGAGATGGATTGTCTGAGCTGAAATTGATTAGTTTGAATGAATTTTGGGTTTTGGATATTTGAGGATTAGAATGTGAACAAGGTAGGGATCGGGAAATATTGGTATGTTGATCAGTTGTTTGGGATTGGGGGTTGTGTGGGATGGGAAGGTCAAGAATGGGCGATTGGGGCGTTCGGGGCATTTGGAGCAATTGGGGCATTTGGTTGAAATGGGATGGGTTAGAAATTTGGGAATTTTTTACTTGTGACTAACACCGTAGTTACGGTGGCATTGAGCAGTAAACTGTATCCAAACCCCCCATTTCAAATCCCAAACGCCAAAGTGTGACCACGCGTGGTGGCGCCCCAATCGCCCCAAACGCCTCAATCACCCGGTAAATAAATCCTTCGTAAAAGCGGCTTCTGTCTCCACACCCCACTCCTGTCACAGAGCCGCCGCTCAGCTGCAGCGTCAGTACTGACTACCATAGGAACTTCTTTGCACCAGGCAAAACACATGTCTGCAACAAGTGATGAATCGTGCCGCTCTCATAGAGAACTAATCCCATTAAACGTGATATATGGGACGCGTTTCGCACCGGATACGCCCTTTTCCCGTACGGACAGTCTTTCGGTATCATGGGCAGCGCTACACGCCGGGCGCCGGTGTGTTTGCTGTCAAACAAAACAAGCACGCCAGCTGAAAACATCCAACATAACAAATGTAATTGTGATTTTGGTGATGCAAAGACTATAGAGAAGGCGTCTATACCCAGTGCATGTGCAAGTTTCATTTTTTGTCCCACCCTAGTGGCAGGGTGAGTGGAAATGTGTGTGGCGGAAAGCATGCCCTGGTCCTCCCGCACGTCAGGTATTGTTTAACTGTTTACGGGAACGGGACGGGCAACAATTTGGACAGGATCCAACAAATTTTGAACTTCTCCGCCAGAATCATCTCAGGACGAAAAAAGTATGATCATATATCTGACGTGCAGAGAGGGCTGGGGTGGTTGTCTGCTCAAGACCTGGTGCCATATCATACTCTGATGCTTGTTCACAAGGTTTTGCGGCGCGAGAGCCGGAGATGCTTGCGAGCCTATTCCATAGGAGCAGAGGATGTGTCGCGACACGCAAACTCGACAGAGGCAATGCTCCGCACGCCGCTGCAGGACGCGTAGTGGCCAGGGCAGCTCGCGTACGCGCCGCGAGTCTTTAGCAACGCCTCTGTCGCCAATGCTGTGAGCGGACCGGTCCGTGCGTCTTCGGAGTGCGCTGAACGTCATCCGGTGGTGGCAGGCGAGACTGTAATTGGGCCTAACTGTCCGAGAAGTGGTTTTATGCAATGTGCTTGAATTGATTGCTAGTATATATAATTATAAAATATTAAATATATAGTATATATAAATATTAAAATATATATAATTTTATATATATATTACATAATATATATTATATAATTTATATTTATATATATATATATTATATATATTATAATATATATAACTAGTATATACTAGTATATATAATATATAAGTATGCCGACTTAACACAAGTCACACTGACTCGTAAAAAGCATAGCTGATCAACACCCACAAGGTACGGTCACCAATCCCGCTGTCCCTCCCTACTGGACGTCCGTACTTCTCATCTGGCGCCGCCCGCACGACACGGCTTCGCACGTGGCAGTCTTCTCTTCCTCTCATCTGCCATGGCATGGCCGCGTGCGACACCACACTCTGCCCTCCAAGGTGAGCTCGGAGAAGACACCTCCCTCCTGGTAACGATCGGCGGCATGCACCAGTGACGTCACTCAATGAATCAGATTCGGAGACGGCCAGCTGGAGTAAGGCATCGTATATCCGATCTGCAACTGGGGACAGATAACGACACGCTGGAATGGCGGAGACGCAGCAGGTTTGACGCTGAAGGTGTGGATTGGCTGCAGGCTGGGAGCGGAACCAGCGTGGCGAAGAGGCCCAGGGGTGGTTTGTTTAGCCGTTTGGCAAGGAAATACAACAGGTTTGTAAGTTTTGAATTACAAACTACGGCTTGTAGCGAAATAGTTAAGTTACGATGATCAGAACAAATATGTGATGATCAGATCCATGTCACAATGCTGTTAGCATATTAGCAATGTGATGATATTCACAGGATATGGACTCGCGAAACTCGGCTTCAGCTCTCAATGTATTTATATTTCCAGGTGCATGTATTACTCTTGTCTGCTTCCACCAGTTTCAAATTGGCTTTCCCACCACTGGATAGTCTCATCATGATCTACTATCCCGGCTAATTCACTGCTGACTGTACTCAATGCTTCCAACGCATTGCTTGAACTCTTGGGAGTATGCTTTACACGAAAAGTGTTGTTTTACGCAAGTGGCCACAATGGTTAGCATTTCCGCTGGCATATTTGTTATCAATATGTGAATAGAAGAAATCAATATTGAAAAAATAACATTCGCGAGCAAACCCACTAGCTCGAGTTAATCTCGACATTAAAAAGGAGTTGCCTACTCTTTTGAAAATGGTCACAATATTATTTATTACGGTTAAGAAGCTACTTTGCTTTGATTATTGGTTACGATAAATATTCACGTCTGGAGCCCCTTTATTGAATTTTTACTTATTTTCTGTTTTGCATGGGTTGTTTTCAAAACCAAAAACATCCGTCACTATAAACAGAGTAGCGAAAATGATTACCTATAATGGCGCACGAAGAATCAAAAAACACAAGAATGGCCAGAGCTAACAATATATGCTAGCGTTGGTAATTTAAGAGCAATGCTGCTAGTGCGGAAGCTCTCTGGCGACTATTGATAATTAAATTCTGGCACAGAATTGATTGGCGACTTTGGAATATCTCCAGCAAGCTAAAAGTGATTCTGGGAAATGAAGTGCATGGCTAAATTCAGAAAAGATATGTCTACAGACTAGTTGTCAACAACTCCCACGATGACCCAATGTGAGTAGGCACACATCCCTTAATATCGACGGTGTTACACCTGTTCAAGCATGCTATTCAGCTCTTCTGACTGATAACACTCAGCTCGATCGTCACCCGTCATTACTCACACTGGTCGGCATTACCAATAAAGGCCGTAGGCACCCACTCAACCCAATTGCCGCTGGTGAATTGGTGATAACATTCATTTATGGTACAGCATGACTGATTTCTGTGGACAGTGTGTGATGTTGCTTAGATCACAGATTGTTTCAGAAAGGCGCCGCAACAGAGTGCGGAATACATCTCATTTGGGGTTATTTATAGCCTTCTTTGTTAAGTTATGCATGAATTTTGTATTCAAAGACCATTTCATATAAGAGTAAATCATACAATGTGTGACTATGAGGATAATATGAACGCTTCTATTAAATACGTAGTAAGGATTTATGTCAGTCTTTAATCATATCGGCTTAAATAACCATGTATTATGCATTTTGTAGCGTCAGGTGACATCAAGAGGCACTTCTTAATTAAAAGTCACGCATACAATGCGACTGTCATGCAACGGTCAAGCGATTACTTCGCCGCTGTCGCAACTGTGTTGTGGAAGGCACCACGATATGTTATTGTTAATGCTTGTTTATAGGCATAATTCATATGTATGCAACTGTGGAATAACTCAAACTGTATAACATAGTCTTACTCTGCAGCGAACCAGCAAACCAGCGAACCAGCGAACTAGAACCAGCTCATAATCAGATTTTTCCCATAGACCACGTAAAGACGAGCGAGCGCTTCGCGCTCGCTCGTAATGAGTATATTTTGTCTCCGAATCTCACAATAGCCGTTTCCACGGATGGCTTATTTTGCGCGAATGTTTTAAACTTTTAATATGGTTTTAAAATTTATATGAAATTTAGTAAACGTATCCATTCCTTTAAGTACATAACTTTGCAAACGATTGTTGTCTTGAAATGTCTCTTAGAATTTTGTAATATGTTGGTAAGATAGTATGTATGTTACAAAATTGCGGTTTGGTGTAATTAGGCAATATAATTTATGCATAGGTTAAATTGTGATGTACCGATCTTCACCTACTGAAACTTTTCAGAAGAACTCCGAAAACATTGTTAACCTCGGGCACGTGCTATTTGTCGCTCAACAAACCGACCTCCCCTTGATTGAAATGAAACTCGCCCGCAGCGAATCGTTTCTAGCGTATTTATTGCGCCATGCGAAGGCGACCTGGTGAATCAGCTGACGCTTGCCAAGATTGAGTAAACTAGTATGGCGTATGCTCACTTTGAACGAATTGACCTAGACGAATATATGTCTTAGAAACGGACCAAGTTTGTATCATAATCTTGTAATGAGCTCATTTCATGTTTCCATAAACTCTTTGAATATTATAATATCGCCTAATATCAGTTTAATTTTTCTTGGAATATATCGTATACTAAAACTTTCATACTAAAACATTTTAAAACATTTTAAAGTGTTTTAAAACATTTCGCGCAAAATAACCCATCGTGAAAACGGCTAATATCGTTGCGGATGTGAGTTCAAAGTCAACGCACATGCTTATCGCAGCCGGCATTTTTTAAAATTTAATTTATGGATGGTGAAAGTTTCTCCAGTCGCGCCGAATATTCTCACGTAACCTATACCATGTGATAATTTACGACACAAGATCAGTTATCACCTTTGCATAATCAGTAGAGGGAAACGGGAGTGATCCCTGAAACCCACGCACACAAGCATGCAAGCAAGATAAAGACATATTTCGAACCAACTGTAAATATTTCGGCCCAACTGACTACGTTCGTTTGAACGATTTGCGTTCTCACTCACTCCGTCTGAATGATAGTTAAACTTGGCAGAGCAGGTATACAATCTTGTGTATTTAATGATCTCTACTTGTGTTTTTACTGAATGCATAAGCAAGTGCTTAGTGTTAATATCACTTGGTGTTAGCAAGTGTTAATATCACTTGGCAACGCATTTTCCTTGAATATATCATATATGACTCATAAACATATCTGGTATTAGAATATGAATTATAGGTATATTTACGAACTAACGGCTGACCAGTATTTAAACGTCTCCATGTTCCGGCTTCCTAGCGTGGAATTGATATTTTGCTGTCAACCTCACAGATTGGATTAATGGACCTACGACAACAGCAGTTACTCGACATTTATAGCATGTGCCAAAAAGCTACGAGTAATTGCATAGGTGGGCACCGTCCGTTCTCGTTACTCCGTTGACTTAACGAATGTTACCTTTTTTTTAGAACGGAGTAACGGACTCGTTACATTTTTTTGAAAAACGACCGAGTAACGGAAGTTACTTTTGTGTTCCGTTACTTCGTTACTTTTTAGTCCGTTACTCCGTCACTCCGTTACTCCGTTACTCCGTTACTCCGTTACTCCGTTACTCCGTTACCTTTTCCTATATCTACTATATCTACTTGTTTCTCTTTACGCCCGGGTTTATTCGCCATAGCTAGCACAATCAATGCCTTACGTACGTAAAAAGTAAAATGTTATATGGTCGTAACAGGGCTGCCAAATAACGTGATCGTACCTGTTGGGCTGTTGTTTAATGCAGCGCAATGACTGCGGATAAAGGTAGCTGTCTCCCTGATTCCCGATGCCGCAAAACATTGACAATGTTCGTCAGCTGATATAGGCCGGCGGCAAGCTGGCGAGCTTAGTCTATGTTAAACCCTATTTTACAGGGGGCGGGGGGCGATTCTGCCCCCGGTAGTTTATGGCATGCCACTTCTGAACCGTTAAAGCCTAGCGTCTTGAAATTTTTGAAGTTTTCCTATAATTGAACTGTCCACGTGTTGTGCCAAAATTTGAGGAAAGAATCGGTCCAGAGAGGGCGGCTCCCAGCTCATGGTTTGGGAAGGTCTTCGAATGTGTTGTGCAACAGATACTTTACTTTCGTAGTTTGCGTGGAAATTAAAGCGTCAGAAACTTATGTCACTTCTACATAACCATCCATACATACTTAGATTAACATTATTCGTTGAGAGCGCACTCAGCGTACCCATAAAAGGGAGGCGAGATTTTCATCAAATTAGGCCCAACTTCAAATTAATAAGATGATAAAACGACATTGCCGCTCTGGTGGCTCCCCACGCTGTTGAACTGGATCCTCCTATGGCGCAATTATTAAAGATTTAGCAAATACAGGCAACAAAACGCCCACATGTGAGCGTTGCCATGCGTCCCCAAACCAATCACGAAACCAGCACATATTTGTTATCAGAAAATCCCCATTGTTCTTCCCTAGTGACGCCTGATGTGTATTTTTGTTTCGACTTGCCCCTTTATATCTTGAAGAAAAAAAACAACATTGGGAACTCAAAAACGTTTCCGGGCATGAAATCGTCGATCACCCATGGCCGCAAATGACTTTCAAAAACTTGTATTTTTTTGCCCCATGGCCCCAATGTTTTTTACCAAAAAGGACATTTCTAGGACCAAAAGAAGAGCGTCTTGCATGAAAAATCAGAATGGGTGTTCGCCCAGTTGAAATCGGCAAGCAGTTCTTGAGAGATCTTCATGGGATGGCAGAATCTGCCCCGCCCGTTAACGTAATTCTGGCGCCCCAAGGAATAGATAAAGACGAGTCCCAAAGTAAGACTTTGGAATATAGTCAGTTAATTTTGACCTCTTTGATGCATTATGAGCATTTTGTATCACTTCTATTACAAAAGTAACGGAAAACGGAAGTAACTGTAACTTCCGTTGCATTTTTTGACGATGTAACGGAAGTACGTGTTACTTTTGAGATTAACGGAGTAACGGAGTAACGAAGTTACATTTGAAAGTAACGGTGGCCCAACCTGGTAATGTGGAAGGCAAAGTTTGCATGACAGAGTAGATAAAGAGGCAGGAGCTACGGACTGCAAACAGGCAGCATTATCCATCAGCATTTATCACAGCTACACTAACTTTCAGGTATACATCACTTATGGTGGCACTATACCTCTTCTGCAATGGAAACTTCGCCGTGATTTTTCACCTCTGAATTATTTTTGACAATATTTGATACGGCCAATTTTATTTCGCACAGAACCGGCGCAAGCACTCTGGCAGTCTATATACTGCCATATTTGGAATGTTTTTATTTGTATTCCACGCCACTCAGGCGGCGAGACTCCATCGTCAAATCCTGCTTTCTCCTCTTTCGCTCGTTATCGCCGTTTTGTGTGTTCGCTGCGGCCTGTCCAATGTCGTCTCCATCCAGGGAGGCCTACGAGTAGGCTAGGTTACGACGCCTGTCATCTGCCAGGCGCCAGTCGATGGACAGTGGACAGTGGACAGTGGACAGTGGACAGTGGACAGTGGACAGTGGACAGTGGACAGGACAGGACAGTTGGACAGTGACAGTGGACATGACATGTGGACAGTGACGTGGACAGTGGACAGTGGACAGTGACAGTGGACAGGACCAGGGACAGTGGACAGTGGACAGTGGACAGTGGACAGTGGACAGTGGACAGTGGACAGTGGACAGTGGACAGTGGACACGTGACGCTCCGGTCTGACATCCGTAGGACTCAGGTCGCCACAGACTCCGCCGTCCGACGTCAGTCGGACTCAGGACTCAGGACTGCAGAACTCATGTTACCTGTTCAACCTGAAAGGTGGCCTGGGCTCTGAATAACGCAATATTTTTCAACAGATTTTTACACAATATATTTGTACGAAGAAATAGCATTTCATCTCTTTTCATAGTGGTGTTAGGGTATTTTAAATTTCCAAGCATTGCTTCGTTTGACCTGACCAATGACCATCGTGGTGTAACGAACCCCGCAGTGTGAAAATGAAAAATTGATCGAAATCAAGTTAATGCAATTGCGTGGCTTGAATCTATTCGTTTTCTAACTAGTATTGGATAAAAAGTTTGCAAAGTTGGCATGTCCCAGTTAAAAACTTTCATCTCAAAATATTTTTAGCCGTGATTAATCACAAGCTAATCAAATTTAGACCGAGTATTACACGCTACAGTTCACATTTCCTTTTCTGCGTTAATGCGGATTCCATCTACATTTTAACTGAGAGCATTGCGGTATTTAGCCGCACTCTCAATTCAACCGGATGCCTCTCATTTATAAGTTTTTATTTAGCACTTACCAGCAACTGAGCTTTTTGATTGAATCTTTCTAACTCTCAGAAGCTCATCAATGCAAATAAGGTATGCTTCGTCTAAACACATTGCGCTAAGGAGTACACACACACACACATATATATATATATATATATATGGTATATGACACAACAGGAAAGCAAACACATATAGGAAAATATATATATATATATATATTTGTATACATATATATATGTATATATGTATATATATATATATATATATATATATATATATATATATATACGTTGGTGAAAAATATTCAAATAATATTGGTTACAGTTACACATTGCGCTATTTGGATGGATGATCAAATTGGTCATTAGGGTGTCAAAAAAGAACTTTTTGTCCGTGCAAGCTGTCCACCCAAAGCGGAGTGCTCCTTTACACAAATAATATGCTTACCGAGTTTTTTACCCCTCCTTTGAACTTTGGTCCCCCCGGGCCTTCAAAGGTCAGTGACCCCCATACAAATGGAAAAAATCAAATTAGTCGCACAGACCTCGGCGTGTGCTCATTTGAAAGCTCAGGTTAAGAAAATACACCTGTGAAAAGCAAAACACTCTATGTCTATTAGTTTGTGTTTTATGAGTCATACACCTCTTCCGAAACCCAGCTTTAGTGTACTATACCTACACTAAAGCCGGTCATCTTACTAGGGCTGCTGTTAGATATAAACACTTTCACACAATCAAATGATCAACTGTTTGGAATAATCTTAGAGAGCATGCATGCTAAGCAAGAGGCACAAATGTTCTCACGATATATAAGCTTTCACGTTATACGTCAGACGGCATTTCGAAATGTCACTGTCTGCTCAAGGGCCTTGGCTAAGGAATTATCACGGGGTCGGGGTCATTCGAAAAACAAAATGCCGACAAAGCATATGGTTAAGCATACCTAAACATATGTACTTATACATTTTAATTATGATAATGACAAACATAGGTGTCAAATATAAAATAAAATCGTAGAATAATATAATAATGAAGCTGAGTAAGAATGATAGAGTTTGAACACGCCAATATCATCGAAGGTCCACACTTGTGAATCCCCAACCGAAATCAACTTCAATGGGGATTAGGCAGAATCCAAAGATGCTGTTAGAATGCTCGTCTAAACTCATGTCGAATTATTTTGGTTATCTGTGGTTCAGGTCAATATTGAGGTCACTACCAGACGTCAGCAATTGTGTGTTGTGTATTATCAGCAGAACAACCACAGGCCCAGACCCAGAGCCCAGTTGTGGGCTCTGGGTTTGTGAGTGCCTCACGCATCCCGTTACATCAAAGGCCGACATAGCAACTTTCAACTTCAGAAAAAAATCCAGCTTCTTTGATAGCTAGGAAGAGGAACAAGCTGTAGGTAAATAAAATGAAATGCATCAAAGTCGGCATTGCTTGGGTGTACTTACTCATTCACAGATCAGGTAAATCGACGAAATAAACACAGTTTTAGGCTCACGCCTCCGTCTGTCATCAAGAGCTATTGGAAGGAGAATAGTGGTAGTGACTTTCAGGTCAAGACCAGCGAACAGCTGACCATGTGGTTGTCACTGATAAAAGTTGTGCTCGGGTCATCAATAATGAGCTAAAATAACGTGTCATTGAACCAATTTGTCTGATCTTATGTGTTTTTCACTACCTAAAAAAGGAAGCATTTCCATATTTCCCGTTGACTTATATTGGGGAGGTCACAAGATCGACCTGACCTCAACTGACCGTTATACAATTCCGAGATAGCAAAATTGTTGGTACTTGTGGCCTGATTAAATCATGTAAGTGTCATATCGCTCAGTCAAATACTGCGGCTGTGGCTCGACCACAAACTTCTTTGGAGGTGGGCCACTTAACGTGACCTGGTGACCTCACCTGAGATGACTCGAGTCAAATGCTTGCTTTACTTAAGGTGAGCAATTCATGCCGCAACAGCTTTGCAGAAACGATGGTGCTGCACGCCGCCATTGGACAAGTTGCAGGTTGTTTGGTGAATATGTGCAAAATAATAAGAAAATGTGCTGATCAACGTGATACACATCACTTTGCATACAGAGCAATATTCAGAGAGATATTTGCCTGTAAAATTTTATTATTTATAAAGCACTTGATG
>VOPJ01007063.1:0-15066 GCA_014673585.1 Semibalanus balanoides | reverse complement strand
GAGGGGGCCCTCAGGCAGCCACGGGGGGTCCTAGGACCCATAGGACCCCCCCGTGGCTACGCCACTGGGGGCACCGCGCCACCTTTGCATGGGCGCCTCGGGTCCAAAGGGCAAGGGCATACCCTGAAATCTGAATGCCCCTATGCTCGGTATGCCACTGGCGGGGGCAAACTCGAAGTTGGTGGGGCAGTGGGCCTACAATTACATTTGAATAGGAAACTCTACCCGTGAAGCCACGTATGCAGGCATCAAAGCTTTATAACTTTCTGCATGTAATTTTTCCAATATACATTGAAGTTATTGCAATCATAATAACAGGCTTTGTCCTCAATCGGATAGCCGCATAACACTAAAAGTCAGTTCGCCGGCGGCCAAGGTCTTCAGACATGAAGTGGCTCACTTCGACAGCTGACTCTTATCTCCTTTATTATGTATTTCACAGTGAAGTGTCCCAAAATGTGTCGATTTGGGTGGGAGATGACACCCAACTGTAAATAATTTTCCACTCTCATTCTCCATTTTAGGAAGTAATTTTCCACTCCCAAATTACGAATTGTGATATTGACTCTGGTATAAATAAATACTGACTAAAAATACATGATTTCAATGAAAACCCAGCGGTTTTCCACCATTCAAAACGTAATGTAACTACCTTCGTACCATTTCTACAAATTTTCCACTCCTCATGGTCCTTTTTGCCTCAAGATCTTTCTCTCTGACCACCCAAGCTCAAAATTTGGAATCCTGGACATTGTATCCACACCAATCGCATACTACGTGTATATCAATATATATACTATATATATAATATATATATAATATATATAGTACACTATATTATATATTATAGATAATATATATATATATTAATCTATACTATACACATAAATAATATATACTATCATATATCTATATAATATATATAATATATATATATTCTATTCAACTACCTAGTGAAAAAAAAATCTTTATTTGGCTGGTAATGTAACTAACTAGAAAATGGCTCGGCAAAAAAGCGACCTGTCCCACTGTCTCGTTCCCACGTCTGATATTGTACGCTGACGTCTTCCGCTGGGCCCAAACCAAACATCCTCCTCGGAACAGCTGTCCCCACACCCAGCCAAGACTCTCACCATAGTCCTTGATACGGCGGTATAATATATATATATATAATATATAATATATAATATATATATATATATATATTATATATATATTATATATAGATATATAATAATATATATATACTGTAACTAACTGAAAATGCTCGGCAAAAAGCCGACCTGTCCCACGCTAGTTCCCCACCGTCTGATATTGTCCGCTGACGTCTTCCGCTGGGCCCCAAAACCAACATCCTCCTCGGAACAGCTGTCCACACCAGCCAAGACTCTCACATAGTCCTGATACGGCGGCGTATAAAACGCGCTGTTACCTGGTAACAAATCACACTTCCCCGCCACCACCTCCACCGCCACCGCCACCTCCCTCCAGCCAGCCATGAAGTCCCTGCTTCTCATCGCCCTGGCCGCCGCCGTCTCAGCTCAGGCGCCCACCCCCGACCCGTCCACCCTCCAGTGCCACTGCAGCATGGGCGTGCACAACCTCAACTACGACGACATCCTCTTCAACTTCGCGCCCCTGTGGGAGAACGAGTGCGACCACGACGCCGACCGTCTCTGCCGGGAGGAGTGCATCGAGCACCGGGACGTGCTGGAGGCCGCCGGAAGCTGGAGCGTCTTCGTGACCGAGATGGACGCGACGGTCGGTGACATCGCATGCGGGAACCTGGGCAGGGACGAGGTTGATGGTGTGCACTGCCAGCTGTACCACTCTGTCTGCGACCAGCTGTCCCAGCGCACCAGCCACGGGCTCCACGAGCCGCTCTGCTGCGCCGAGGGCCTCTACGTCAAGTGCTAGAGCCTGCCTACCGAGCACCTACAGCCTGCTCAGCTAGTGCGAGATGTCGGCGCAAGACTGACTGGCTGGAGACTACTGGACCGGACGGGAAGAACTGCTGGCCAGGAGCTGCTGTCGGCTACGAGAATTAGCAGCTAAACTCCTCGGGAAACGGTGGTATTCGGATACGGGATTGGTGTGTCTGCAGATGAGATGTTGTTGAATAAACAAGTCGCAAATGCGTAAGATTTTTCGGTTTCCGTTTCTAGAGACAGCAACACAGACGTGACATATTTAAAAGGTTGTTAGCTTCCCAAACGTCAGCGATAATTGAACGACCCAGTGAGAAAAATGGCACACTGAAGGACATGAATAATGTCAGAAGGATAATAAGGCGCGGATCTAGGGGACGCTAGGGCGCCCCCCCTGAGCACGCGCCCGGAGGGCGCAGTTTTTTGTATGTGGCGCCCCCCCCCCCTACCTCCTGACCGAAATCCTGGATCCGCGCCTGCAAATCATTTATCATTCGATGTATGAGGCAGTGAGGTCCTGACAACAACCGAGTTGAAATGGCCGTGGCCGACCACCACAACACAGGCATTGGTCCATTTTTAGTTTTCTTTGAAACATCAGTCTCTGTAATGCTTGAAGAAATGTTTAAATCTATTTCATACATGAGAATAATAAACGTATTTGACACATGCACAATCAGAAAGTTTGGTGTCCTGCTTTCCAATCGGGTAGATTATTACACAACATACAGCTGTGTAATGCAAAATATCGACATTTGAAAGTCATAAACATAGGTTGAGCCAAGGAAGATGACCTAAGCAACTAAGCAATGAGACATAGGTGCAAACAGTGGCCCGGATATTGACGATATGTTGGGTATCTACAGCAAGAAAACTGCGTTCAATAAAAACTGCATCATTCCGCCCGGTCTGGCATCGAGGAGTGAAACCTATCGGACACAGCTGCAGTGACTCGAAAACGTGACAGACGACAACGTAACCTGTCACACTTGACAAGATATCGGGTGTACGGTGCCGGGCATCATTCGACTATTGATGACGGGATTAATGACAACAAGAAGCTAACAAGTTGAAGATGTACGCGAAAACAGGTTCTCGTCCTGTGGATGGCTCTGGAGTGAGACTTAATTCGGTTGGAACTTGAGACTCGATTCAGCCAGAACTGTTTGTAAGTCAATATACTGGCAAGAAACTACTAAAAAAGGGATGATCGGGAGTGATAAGATCCATATAGGGATAACTTATTCACAGTTTGACGAGACACCACCTCATTTGTAACCATAACCAGACATGAGTTGCAGTTGCCATCCAGCAGTTTATACTCACCAGGCTGCGGACACGGATTATGATTATGGAATGTCATCAAGAACGGCGGTGTCACATGACAGAATCAAACAAAGTACTATGTAGCTACAAAACCAAATGAAACGAATTTAAATATTTTCAATCAAGTGTCATTTTCCGATTGCATTTGTAGTTACCAGGAGCCGACTAATTATTGATGGTTTCCGCTTAGAAGCGGCGCAGCTGCATAGCTAATACAGCAACCACGAGCCAGCAAACCAGCGAGCGGCCGGCGACCCAGTGGGGGTGACATAGGATTAACGCGGCGGCGGCGGCGCACCCCGCGGTTTGACCACGCGTTCCGTCGCGTGCTCACCCGCGTGCTCACCACGCGTGAGCACGCATACCACGAGCTGGTGACGCACCACGCGCAGCGAGCGACACGTGCAGGGTGCAGATCGGCCGCTACCCACCCACGCATGGCCGCGGCTGCTGCTGCCCCGGCCGGGTGTTTAAGATTATCAACCAAGTTAAGGAGGAGGTACTTAGATGAGTACTTAGGGAGACATAAGTCAGCTAAAAATAAAGATATTGCTTTGATTTTTTTTCGGGTGCGGGGGGGGGTCATAGTCAATACTTGATTCTCAAATATATCTTCCGGTTTTGAATATGTTTGAATTTTTTATTTGATGAAAAGCCCCTCCCCAAAAAGTCACAGAATCACAATTATCAAATATATTCGAAACCCGAAGATATACTGGAGAACCAAGTATCGACGATGTCCCCCACACAAAAAAGCAATATCTATAGTTTTGACTGACTTACGTCTCCCTAGTACTAGCCTCCTCCTTATCTTGGTTAACGATCTTAAACACGCGTCCCAGCCACCCCTATCGCTGCCACAGAGTCGCCGGGCCGCCGCCCCCTGTCATCGTCATCACAGCCGGCCGAGACGCAGGATATGACTCGCAGAGCCTGTCAGAGTGTCGACCCAGCAGCGCTGTGGGATCATACATGAGTTCATGAATCACGGAGGACGCAACCCTCCAGCCGACAAGTAATGATACCGTGAACTGACCAGCGGCTCATATACGTTCCACATCGCCGGCTTCAGCTGTCAGGCTGTAGGCTGTCAGGTGTCAGTCTTGCAGCCGGCCCAGTCCAGCCAGCGCGGCCAGTCCAGCCAAGCCGGCCATCTGCCAGTCCTTGCCAGTCCTGCCAGTCCAGCCAGGCTGGCGAGGCGAGACAACTAGCAGGAACCGTGATTGAAATATGAAGACATGTGAAAAAGTGGGATGAGGTAGATATAAAAACAACTGCATTTATAGTAAATGAGACACGGGTGGGTTTCTTCGACGCCTTGAACACGCAGTTATCAAAAGAGAGGTTCGTTTCCCAAGGATGAAAGACGGGATGGTTCGTATCACAAGCGCACGACCGGATTAAGCGCTTCCGACTGGTTTAAACTGTTATCTCCCTGGAAATTACCTGAATACTATGAGTATCGTTCCACATCCAACGGGCTGTGAACGAAGAACTAAATCGCCGACCGAAGGCTACAACTTCTCCGGAAGCGTTCCATAACACAATGGGATTGTCTAGGAGATCGTGCTTGGCAAGAACAGCGGAAGTTGACGACAAACAGCCCTGGCCCACAAATACCACACAAAAACAGCCGTTTTTCCTTCACCAAATCCCTGCAGTTTCACAACAGCCGTGCACCTTTCACCGCGCGGGAATGCGGTGTTCGTGACCGATGATGCCTGTTGAGTGATGTGGTGTGCATTTCGATCGCCCTATTTCCACCCCACCATAGCTGTTTGATGTATGTGGTAACTTGGCAGCCATAGCTGCGCCTAGTTATCACATGCTACATTAAACGCATCTGCTGCGGGTAATGCGCCAGAGAACGTCTCGAAGCCCCGGAGCACATTAGTCATGATATCAACTTTCTTATGAGCTTGTGCAATATATTTATGCAGCGTTTCTAACGCCCATTCCTTATCATAGCCCAGGACCGATAAGCGGAAAACCAGCAGGCAAAAAGTAAGTCAACAGTTGTGTTCATAAAAATAGCTTGCAGCAGCTCACGAAGTACTCTCACACCCACACAGGTGAGCTGTTGCAGAAGTAAAAATAACTTGCAGCAGCTCACGAAGTACTCTCACACCCACACAGGTGAGCTGTTGCAGAAGAATCCGGCGCCGGAGGGTTGACAGCCGGCATCACCACGGACCTGCTGGCTGTGATCCGATGTCAGGACCCAGTCATAGACCCAGACCCACAGGACCCAGTCATATCGGCCGGTAATACAGGTCACCGGCAGCGGAGGCACTGCGAAGTCCATAGTCTGCGAGCAGTCTGCCTTTGCACCGCTCCGAGCAGCTATTAATCCAGATCCGTTCGGATTCATACACCGGTTTGTTCGGATTCAGACGCCGATCTGTTCGGATTCAGACGCCGATCTGTTCGGATTCAGATGCCGATCTGTTCCGATTCAGAACCCTATTTGTTCTTATTTGGACTCCGATCGTACTCCGTGAGCGGCCCGAGTTTCCACCGAGTCCTCCGCTGCAGCCACAGTTTTGGAGGATCGCTTCTCGATGAGCGGCCAGGCGAGTGACCAGATCGGGGCGCTACTACCAGAGCACCAGTGGGACGCCGAGCTATGCATGGTCACGCCGAATTGCGATGAGGAGCGGTATATCCCGACCAAGGACCTTGACGGAGCTGTGTTCACCACAGTAGGTATTCATTTACTTCAGGAATGCCCAACCCCGTCCAAGCCACAACAAGGGGGTACAAATAAAGCATGCTGACTCTATGAAAACATAAAGAACAACGCTGAGAACAGCTGCAATGTTGTAATAACAACAAAGTGTATGCTGGCACCAGCAAAGGCTAGTGATGCCTATTTGGATTTTCGGGCACTCCGATTGCTTCGCTCGCAGGAATGCCGATGGCGATATGGGCACAGAGGCGCCACCTGCTGCTCAGGTTGTGTGACGACCACGATCGGTAACCCCGCAACCAGTGACATCAATAAACAAATACACACATGCAAAACCACCACCAGCACCACCAGCAGAAGCAGCAGTGGCAGAAACAGGACTGGCAGTACTCACCACCACAAGGTAGCGGACGCGGCGTCCGAAGGACTGGCAGTACTCNAGACAATGTACAGTACAAGTTTGTTCATAAATAGATGGAATTTAGGAGCAGAGCCCTTCTGCTAAATACGTGAATGTTATGTTATGGAAACATGGCCTGCTAGGCCAGTGATATCAGCTGACCTGTTTGTGGCAGTTGTGAATGACTGGCCATTTTAGGCAAGGTGACCTGCATCCAACTGGTATACCTACACATCTTAGGAAACATGAAGTGCTAAAGAAGATGGGAGGCCACTGGCCTAACCTTCAAGTTCAACTTCGACAATTACTGATCTGCATGGTTGGTGTTAATTAATCCTCGCCAGTGTAGGGGGTGATTGTTGTTACAACCCCCATCGTTTTTTTCCGAAATAACTCGCGTAATTATCAACCGATTGCGATAAAACTTTCAGTACCTCAGTTTGCAACAATTTGACACATACTATTAAAATTTCGAACTTCTAACCCATGGCCTTTGACCTGTTCATCAAGGTCGTGTTTGGCAAAACTTGCGTCCCGTAGAATCGTTCTTACTGTTCATTTGCAAGTTGTTGTTCAGGAGCTTCGCCACCAGTGTTTATAGGTAAGAGTTATGGCTTCTGCAGAGATTTGATCATCGATTGACCTTTTCAGAGTACCAGGTACTGCCCGATGAATCAAATGTCTTTGTCATCTATCTTCTAGGGCAGTTTGTGACGCTGATTTTCAAATCTGGGACCATTTTACATAATTATATGCTCCACTGGAGTCATATGCCTCCAAAGTTCAGCTGAGGTCAATGACCTCAGATGCCTTGAATGACCATTTTTAAATTTGCCAGTTTTATGGTCATTTTGTGATGCTGATTTTCAAATTTGGTGTCTATTTAGAATGCTAAGATGTTCGTTTACAATTTTAACTACATTAATATTCCTTTTCCATGCATTTACAATTTGATGACATTTGGGTCTTTGACATGACCTCAGAGGTCACCTAATGGCCCAGCACCTCAAAACAAGATGTGAATGGTTTCCTCTTGTCCCAACAACATGCTCATTATTTAATCAAAGCCCTAGCTCAATTAGGGGGCCAAACACCAAGGGTGTCATATCAACCCTCCCCTACACAATCATGCAGTGATACATGGGAGAGGGTTAAACATTAATCAAAATCTACACTTGAGGTTCAAAATAGGGATACAGTGAGTGGCTCCTCCAGTGCATGTTATGCTCATAACATAGTTCATAAGTAGTAAGTACAACCACCTAACTTACACATTTGCCTCAAAAGTGCAGAGCTTTTCATGTAGAAAAGTGATCTACTCATGGCAATCAGAGGCAATAGAGCATGAAACAAGCCAATTGTTATGGTTCTGATCCAGGAAGCTATTAAAACAGATCCATCACAAAGTTATTAAGTCAAATATGTACATATATCATATAACTTATGTGATGCAAACTGGAACAATATTGGTACTTATATCTACCTACCAAACTGCAATCATGGTTATGCAAAATTGTAATACATCCCTGAGCAAAAATGTCAGTTTTTGGTCACTTACCAGCTGGATCACACATATTGTGATCAGGCCACATTTTCCTGTGCAGCGTTTCATAGCATGTCCGTCAGAGCGGTGAAGCGAACCTCACTTTGTCATCTTCCTCTCCACTGGGCAGCCCCTGGCAACAGAAAAGTGATTGTCAGAATCTGAAACTGAGCAAGCAGATTAACATTACTTAGTAGAGTTACAGTAATAGCCCTATCATAACAAATGGGGTGGTGAGAATAATATGAGAATCACCATGAGCTCATCAATCTTGATCTACTCCAATTCAATTGAAACAAAACGATACAAACAAAACAAAACAAAACGATATCGTATGGGCCCTGGAGGCTCTTTGTTGCACTCTTCTTTTATGTCTTTTAATACTCAGCAAACAACCAGTTTGACACAGTCATGTTATTGATTTCTAGAGCTTCAAGCAAATATTAAATACCATAATTTATCAGTGAGCAGGTTTCCTGCAAACAAATTAACTAAAATTACCAATAGAAGCCAATGACTCAGTCCAAGTCCTCGATAATAATGGTGTCCATACATTTATATAACAAAGATAATGAGCTATATCTTTATCGGAGCTAACTTTTCTGAAAATAACCATCGTCACACAGAACAAAGGCAAAATTGTACCAGCTCACTCACCCATTATCTTCCCCCTTAGCTCCGAGAGAGCCTCTCCATGATCAAGCACGACCTTGCAAATTGCAACACAAATTTGCACATATTTGACACAAAAATTCGTCTCATTCCCCACCGTTTTGGGAAGTTGAAGTATCGAATAAATGACGTCACTGGAAGAAAGTGATTGGGACGCAAGGCGACACCGCATTCAAAAATTGTAAATAAGCTCGCCTCTGAAGTCGGAACTGAAACCCCAAAATTTAATACGTTTGAAAACGACGATTTTGCTATCATCTGATATAGTGGCGTGTTTTATGCACCATTTTCTTTTTTGAATGCCGAGCAGCTACTCGAGCAAATTCTGAGCCATCCTTCCATTGGTCGAAAGCCGGGTGGACGCAGCGAATCAGCTTTTTAAACGTCTTCCTATTGGCCGGAGATCATGACGTAAAAGGACTTAAACGAATGGGATAAAGAGCTGGCAATATCAGCCATTCGCCTTGCTTGAATCAATCCGCATATTCATTCCCACAGACACAAAAACGGCATATCTGGCGATAAAATAAGATTCTGCTGGGATTCAGACTCCAATCTGTTCGGATTCAGATAGGATTCAGACTCCGATCTTTTCAACATAAGAAACTGATAAGAAGCCGATTTCAAGCGGTCTATTTTCTAGTGATTCCGGTAGCCGATGAAGTTGATGAATTAAAAACAAGATTCGGCAAACAGCTTTGGCTGAAATCTAGCGACTTAAGCATAATCTATCGAAATATTGATAACGCAGGCGTCATCTATTGAGCAAAATACAAAGCTGTGTACCTCATGATGACTGTCAGGGGGCTATTTATTTCATAATGTTGTGCCATCTAAGATTTGGTAGATATTGAAATATTTATTTAATATATGATATATTATCATATAATTATTATTCAGACTATGAATGAAAGCACAGTAAACATAATTGATAATGTGCTGTAATATTATTGCACTTGAATTTCATCATGGCGCTTCTCATATTCCGGTGACAATCACAAACGTGTGGAAAGAGGACTGCATCTACTTATAGAGGACGGGATAATCATCATTTGTAGGCATTTATGATCGAATTGCAGTCTTGAAGTAAGTTTTTCGTGGAACTGCAAGTTAAGTTTTGAGAATACCGACAGTGCTTGTGTAGAACTTACATCACTTTGTTTTCACGATCGCCAACAGTCTGCTGATAATTGATATGATTCATGTGTCAATAATTATTGTGAACGTGTTTGTAGTTTTATAATGGAAATACAGTCTGATTTGTTGTTTTCAGATCACAGCACTTTTACTTTTGCTCAGACTCTGTATAACACTTAATGATCTTATTTGGGTTACAATTAATCAACGCCTTAAAACCCCTTCTTTCCAACATTTTTCCCTCAACTTATATTTTGCCCTCTCTCAAGCCTTCACCAGTGTGTATGCATCACCAGTGTGGAATAGTGGTTATATCCAGGATTAAAAAAAAATGGAATCAGTCCATTGCCCATTGGCTCTGGACCCGCAACACCCTTGGGCTCTGGGACAAGGAGCATGGCGATCAAAAGTTGAGAGACAGGCATTCTGAAGATTCTTTTCATGCAACCACCATAGGCATTATGTTAAAAGCCAAAATATGGGGGTCATGTACCCCCCGTCCCGCCTGTGGTTTTAGAAAGCCCTGCCACGCGGCCAGGTACCACTACCTTATAACATACAACATTTACATATTTTAAATGTGTATAGTGTGTTCATGACATAAGCATCAGCCTCATAACCATTGTGGCACAATACACAGTCTATACCTATGTGCACTGTGCCTTCATGCCAAGACCAGAACCATGATATTGGTGATGTTGGCTGTATTGAAGCACTTGATAATTTGTACACTGTCTAGCATACAAGGCCCAGTACTTTGTGTCTGTTTTCACGGTTATATACCTAAGCTATTAGCATATCAATTGGATATGTTGGATGGGAAGTGGCACTCATTATATGTTGTCCATTACGGAATTATTGAACATCCATCATGGAAACACCATCACCAACATGGGCTGCTAAGTCATTGCAAATCAATACTAGTCTGATGTGATTTATATGTATTTTCAGTGACATATTGTAATTTGTGTTTGTTTATCATCATATTGTTATGAAGTTATACTACTTATGTCACATAATGAAGCATACATAGATAATGAACATTGAACACTGCAATTATCTGTTGTTGCTCACAAAATATGTTATGTGCCACAAACTTGCAAAACAAGTAATGCCACCATATTATACAGTGACTGATTGTCATATAACCACAGCCATTGCCACACCCCAAAGCCTAGAACCATCACCACCATATCCAATAACAGCAACAGCTGTATAAGATATCACATATCTGACAGTTCCCCTTCCTGCCAACAGGTGGCAGCAGCGACACCATCATGTGCGGCACGAATGACGACGACACGCCCCCTTCATCTCCATACCGCCGCGACTCCAGCGACGACGATGACACCCCTCTGCAACCCGACGAGGTGATCGTAGACGACGACGGGACGCTCCTCGAGGAGATTGAGACCCTCGAGGACGGTCCTCCCCCGGAGGACGACGACGACGAAGATGAGGACGAGGACATGGACACTACCATCCCCGAGGAGCCGCCGGAGGATCTCTCGCGGCTCACGCTCGAAGGACACAAGGGCTCTGCCTTCTGCTGCGCCGTTTCGCCGGCAGGTGGCGCGCTGGTCGCCTCGGGCGGGGAGGACGACTTCGCGCGGGTATGGCGCGCGGACACTGGCGCGGTTCTCTTCACCACCACCGGCCACAAGGACTCCGTGACGCACGTGGCCTTCAGCAGCGACGGCAAACTCCTCGCGGCGGGCGACATGGCCGGCGTGGTGCAGGTGTATCGTCTGCCGGCCGGTGAGAAGGTGTGGGAGTTCGATATCGGGTCAGACCTCACCTGGTTGGCTTGGCACTCAGCGGCGACGGCGTTGCTGGCGGGCACTCAAGACGGACAGGGCTGGATGTGGCGCGTGCCACGGGGTGATACTAAGACGCTAGCCTCTCACGGCAGTGGCTGGGCGAAAGCCACCCTGCTCCCGGACGGCACCAAGCTCCTGGTCGGGTATGAGGACGGCTCAGCTCGACTCTGGCAGCTGCGGACGGGGGAGGTGCTGCAGCAGTTCAGTGGCACCGCGGCGCACGCCGGGCCGGTCACGTGCACAGCGGCTCACCGTGACAACGTCCTCCTCGCCACGGGGGCGATGGACGGCTGGGTGCGCCTCTACAGCGCCACCTCTGGCAAACTGCTGACCTCCCTCGCAGCGGCGCCCGGCGCCGGCGCGTCTGCGGAAGACGATGACGAAGAGGAGGGAGGCCCGCGCTGCGTGGAGGTGGCGGCGTTCGCGCCGGTAGACGCGCCGCTGCTCGCCACAGGCACCGTCGGCGGCGTGCTGACCCTCTGGGATGCCGCGGCGCAGAGAGTGCGTCATCGTCTGACCGATCTGCCGGGTCTGGCGTGTCTCCGCTGGTCGGCGGACGGCGCGCGCCTGCTGGTGGGATGCCTGGACGGGAGTGTGCTGGAGGTGGACGCCCGTGCAGGCCAGGTGCTGCGTCGCCTGACGTCTGTAGCGAGCACAGTGCTGGATATGGACGTGGCGGATGATGGATGCACCCTGGCGGTGGCGATGGATGATGGCAAGGTGCGGTTGTTCGATCTGGCAGAGGCGCCACCGGCGTGATCACTGGAGACACAGGACATGGGGGACTTAGCGCGGGTGGAATGTGCTTGGTTTGTTGTGACTGGTGATGATGATGGGTTTGCCTCGATATGAAGTCGATGACAGAACTGACGATGGCGATTTGTAGTGACGTTTAGAGTGCTGCGATGCCGCTGGGTCTTTGGTGCGATGCCGCTGGGTCATTGGCTAGTGGGGTTGATGCATCTGTGACAGTTGATATTGCTGATAGGTGTCTGGTGCTTTTGATGAAGCTCTATTGTTACGGTTTGAAGGTGAAGACCCAAGCTGTTTTACGGTTGTCAGCAGAATGTGACATTTGATGGTATTTGACATATTTTGTTGTAACAATGTGTCTGTATCTTTGGAGAAATATGCAATCGAGTGCATGACTGCGTTCGGAAAATAAAACAACAGGCGAACTTCATGCTGATTTGGAATCTCGATTTCCCGCGCTTCGAATCTCGCGCTTCGACGACGCCCCTCCCTCGAACTAGGCTCCTATGGGACCTAGACATAACCCAAAAATACCATTTGAGAGCTCGTCAAAAACATGTTGAAACTATTTATGTTAAACATTTTCTCAGGTCATTAAGGTCACCAGTGGTCATCAAATGTCAGATTTAGGACATCGCTCCAGATACCCCCGACGAACTCGGGAACTGTGATAGCTGGGAACAAAAAATATATATATTTCAATTTGCAATCGACAACATGTTCTCAAATTTGAGCTCGGGTTAATAGTTTAGGCTCCAGAGGTCATCAAAAGTCAAAAATACGTTTTTTTGTCAAAACCGCTTTTATTAAATAACTGTTTACGTAATTAGGATACGGCAGTAATTTTGACACCATCGTGTTTGTCTCAAGGCGCTTTGAATAATATTTGTGATGACCAGGTTAGGTCAACCTAAAAATCTGACAGGTCGAGGTCAAAAGTGGTGAGCCAATTGGGTCATGCTGCACATTGGGAGACGTGTCTCGACGAGATGAACACATTGGTGTCGACTGCCGGTTTCACTAATCTATCTTTGTTTTATCGAGCTTTATTGACAAAAGGTGTTGGTAACCTCTGATGACCTCGGATGATCCTTTTAGAGGTACCTACCAGAACAAAGATTGCACCTGGATCTTCAAGAATGGCCTATGATAAAATGATAAAGAAGGAGTTTGGCTGATATGCGTATCCTCAGAATGGAAAGCATTTGAATATTTCCCCGTATAATGGGAAGTTCAAGAAATTGACCTGACCTGAGTTCTCTGATATACAATAATCCGAGATAAACGAATTATAGGAAGTCATACTCTGATATAATCCTGAAAGTACGAAACCGACCGGTCGAAAACTGTGACTTTGGTAGAACGGCAAACTTTTGTGGAGGCGGAGGGGAGGGGTTCACATGACCTGGCCTGGTAACCTGACCTGAGATGACCCGAGGTTAAGAGTTTGGCAATAGCTGGGTAATTGATGCCCCATCGGCTGTGCCAAAAACGGCAGCGCTGCGTGCCGCCGTTTTCACCCTAATCTTGAATAACCTGAGGAGGGCGTCTAAACGCCCCCCCCCCCCCCCCCCGGCCAGGCGCGTTAAACGTCTTTTCGTGGTTCTCGCGGGTGGAGTTTCCTATCCTAAATGGTGGTTCCACTGCCCCAATTTCGTGCTTTGCCCTACCAACTTTGTGTTTTCCCCACCAACGTTTTTCATATTTAAAAAGTTTCCTGACGCTGAAATGGTAATTTTCACCTCGACAGAACAAAACAAACAACAATACCTACAACTTTTAGCCTCACCAGCTATTTGGAAAAACTCCATCCACGGCCGTTCTTCTTGGTACAAGTGATTGTATCAAATTTAAACATTTAAATGAAGATCGCTTTGACTTTTCATGAGCAATTTGCTTGACATTTGATTTATTTGCTATCGACAGTCCCGTACCTATACACAACCGAACCGTATCAGCCTAGATATAGAGTTGGTTTCTGTAGTCAACATGACATTTTCCGTTTGATCAAAATAGTCATAACGATGTGCATTTTATGGTATAAAGGTAATAATTGAACATTGCGAATTAATTTGTGCAGGCAACAGGTCAACATCTCTAATATTCTCGGGTTTTTGAAACTGGAAAAGTAGCGACTCTACAGCGCGCGCATAACACTTATTTTGAAACTACCGCGCCGTTTTTACCACGAGATAAATATTCAAGTGCTATATATTATTAGTTTGCTTGAACTTGAACTTGAAAACGCTTGAAAAACTTGAAAATGTACAGATCTTCTAGCTATATGTAAGAACATTAAATTACATCTTTATTGAATAGAGAAACATTTACCATATTCCCTAAATTTGACATAAGCCGTCGTTAAATAATAAGTCAAACACAAGAAGGCAGGAAAATCGCGCCAAATCTGCAGCAGAATGCTTGTAAATATTGCTTACGTTCAGATCAGATGGTATATACGGCCTTGGATCAGATAGAGTATATAAAGTTACCTTGGTTCAGATCCAGATGGGTTGGTTTGTTTGGTGGGGTTGTTCAGTGGTTTTGACAATTTTGATTTTATATTATAGATAATGGCACTCATGTGCAGAAAGAATAAGTTTTCCTTTATTATGCTGTGGCTAGGGGGGTGTACTCCGGCTCACTTTAACATGCAGGTAAAAGTGGTGATTTCCGCCCCCCGTGAGATCTCCAAACTACGCAACGTAGCGACAAGCGGAAAACGGCATTGGAGAGCTCTAGGCAAGCTCTATCGAAAGTATTTCAGTCTTTTCTTGGATCAGGTCACAATTGAGGTC